>CM065591.1:334096190-334322200 GCA_033119425.1 Bufotes viridis | reverse complement strand
AATATCTTCTGTAACATGGACAATGTTTGGTTGAAAGCCAGGTGATTCGCCACATGTACTGTTTAGTACAAATTATGGGGGTCATTTATCAATGCTGAAATACACCTAAATTAGGCGTATTTCAGGGGCAGATTGTGGCACAGCACTTAGTTGTGCCACAATCTGCGACTCCAGCTGGCGCGGGTGGAGAAAGGAATGGCCCATCTCATTTACCATTTTCTTTGCGGCTGACACATGACATGTGTTTTCCGTACTGACTGCGGCTGTCTGAATCAGCTCTATGTGGTTCTATATGCTATAGGTTTGCCTTTAGTGATGTCACTGGGTCACATGGTCCAATTACCTGCTTCCATGATAGAAGCAGGTGATTGGACCATGTGACCCCAGTGAAGTCACTGACGGTCCTTCACACCCCCTGCCCAGCTGAAGACAGAACAGAAGACCGGTAACCGGCAGCTACGCGATCAAATGGAGGGGGTGAGTGACTTTTTTTTAATTTTTAACTCTCAATCACCCATTTTACTTTGCATTCTGTATTTAGAATGCTATTATTTTCCTTTATAACAATGTTATAAGGGAAAATATTAAGGATCGGGTCCCCATCCCGATCGTCTCCTAGCAACCATGCTGGAAAATCGCACCGCATCCGCACTTGCTTGCGGATGCTTGCGATTTTCCCGCAGCCCCATTCACTTCTATGGGGCCTGCGTTACATGAAAAACGCAGAACATAGAGCATGCTGCGATTTTCACGCAACGCAAAAGCTATGCGGGAAAATTCCCGCTCATGTACACAGCCCCATTGAAATGAATGGGTCCGGATTCAGTGCGGGTGCAATGCGTTCACCTCACGCATTGCACCCGCGCGAAAACTCGCCCGTGTGAAAGGGGCCTAAGGCAGCACAGAAGCTTTTGTGAGCACTGAATTTAGGATCTAGATCAGGAAATAAAATGCACACACAACACTGAGTAATTCTTGCAGGAGAAGTGTGTTACTCCTTTATTTAACCGGCAAATGCATTTGGTGGTATTCCTTTTACACCAAGTCCAGTAATCTGTAAAACAGTACACATGACATTCAATACATTTCAACTATAGAAATAATATACTTCTTCTTACACAGTATAATCAGTATATGGCTCTGTTCATGTTACCACTACAGCATCATTCTTAATGGAGCCAGGACTAGAAGGACACTTTTCTATCCAATCCTAGTAAAATATAATGAGGTCTCTCAGGTTTCCGTCAGGAATGTTGTGTTTTTGACACCAGCACCCTGTATGGCCTCATGCACACGAACGTATTTTCTTTCCGTGTCCGTTAGTTTTTTTTCTTTGCGAACCATTCATTTCAATGGGTCCGCAAAAGAAACGGAAGGTACTCGTGTGCATTCCGTTTCCATATGTCCGTATTTCCGTTCCGCAAAAAAAATAGAACATGTTCTATTATTGGTTAATGTATACAGGTTATGCAACTCGAAAACAAATAATGGCCCAAGAAACGTAGTGGGCAACATCAAATCCCCTCAAAGGAAGCCAACTCAACATAGAGCAAACAAACCTATACCAAAAAAGCGGAGTCTAAAATGGCTCAAAAATAATAATCTTTATTAAATACATATATAAAACATGATAAAAATAGAGATAAAATACATCAAAAATGAAAGTGCGGTATACACCTGAGGGAAAATATAGTAGGGCTCTCAAGACCTGTGTCTATATAATCCAATGCATTTAACCCCTCTCTCAAAGAGACCACCAACAATATGTAAAACCAGTCCTTACAGACCCATGATTGGGACAATCACCTCAGGAGAACCGTCCCCCCCGACACGCGTTTCTTCAACACCTTCAAGGAGAGCTGCGCCCCCAGATGAAGGTGTTGCCGAACGGATACACAGGTCTTGGTAAAAATGAAGCGACAATTCTGGAGCATCTTTTCATATAACTCTGTTATGCCATCCCTCTATTATACCTACTAAAAATGTATGAATAAAGGTACAACTGGGGGTTACCAGTTAAGGATGTGCCCACGCACAGTCTGACACCGCCAACACTGATTGGACAGTGTCAGACTGTACAGAGACACCTCCCAGCTTGTAACACCCAGTTGTACATTGATTCATAAACTTTTATCAGGAATAATAGAGGAATGGCACAACATACAGTCATAAGAATAGGTGCTCCAGAACTAGGATTACATTGAGAATGCAAGTCAGTACTAAAATAGACAAGTCAGGAGAGGTGACAGGTCCTCTTTAACACTTTTTTCCTTAGATATACTGTACTGCTAATTACATTTCTTAGATTCCATGAGACACATTTTACAGTAACGTTTTTTGCACAATGGATTGTTACAATACTGTTAGAAATGACACAAAAATATAATTGTTTTCTTGATTTTGAATAGAAAAATAGAGAATTATGTATCAGATTGATTCCAATAAGATGTTATGAGACAGTCTGGATCCACGAGAGCCAGTGATAAATACCTTGTAGATTCCCCCAGACTGGGGCTGCCTGGCACGCCATTCTTCGTCCATACCATAGTAGGCAGAGGTGACATACATTTCACAGTAATCCTTTCCTCCAAAGGCACAACAAGTTATCTTATCCACGGGTAGCTTCACGGTCTGGATCACCTTCCCTATAACAGTAAGTAGCTTTACACCCAGTATTATATCAAGCGCTCTTACCATTTCACTATGCCCAAGAATACAGAAGGTGCGGGACAAGTTATAGCTGGGATTTTTGTATGGGGTACTGTATATGTATAGCAAATATGTATGTCTGGCTGGATTTTATAGATACACTGAGGTCACAAATGCAACTTTTGGGTCAGATGTACTTGTTTGGCATAAATATATAAAAAAAAACTAATGTGTGTATATCCTACCAGCCTGAGGATCAATACGGATCACCCTTCCTCCATTAAAACAAGCGACCCAAAGTTTCCCATCCGCGTCTATGCACATGCCGTCAGGCATCCCCTCATCCTGCTGAAACTTGTAGACATGGCGGCGGTTGGCTATGGAGAGAAGTAGTTATTGTATATTATTATTTTGTATTATTAAATGCAAAAGGAGGACCAAGGGAGCAGATGTACGAAGCTAAATGTACCAGTGTTCTGGATGAAATTGCTCCAAGAAACAGGCCTACATGCCTTGTGTCAGACTTACTATATTCCAGGGGTCTCAGCCGCGACCATGAGGCCAGGTGACCATGTCGCGTCAGCGCAGCAGGTGACAATTTACAGTGGGCTGACACAGGAGGCTGCAGTGATATTATCGCGACCTCCTGCGTCGGGATGTAGCAGGGTGTGGACTGCATTGCCGGCAGCGGCAGGGAACGGAAATCAGGGGTGTTTTTTCAAATATGTGGGCACTACTGGGGACATTAATACAAGCCCGAGCACTGGGAGAGGGTGTATTATAATTAATAGGGCTCTACTAAGGGCATTAATACAGACTGAGGCTCTATGGGAGGCATTATAATTCATGGGGCACTACTGGGGACATTAATACAAGCCAGAGCACTGGGAGATGGTGTATTATAATTAATAGGGCTCTACTAAGGGCATTAATACAGACTGAGGCTCTATGGGGGGGGGGGCATTATAATTCATGGGGCACTACTGGGGGCATTAATACAAGCCCGAGCACTGGGAGAGGGTGTATTATAATTAATAGGGCTCTACTAAGGGCATTAATACAGACTGAGGCTCTATGGGGGGGCATTATAATTCATGGGGCACTACTGGGGACATTAATACAAGCCCGAGCACTGGGAGATGGTGTATTATAATTAATAGGGCTCTACTAAGGGCATTAATACAGACTGAGGCTCTATGGGGGCATTATAATTCATGGGGCACTACTGGGGGCATTAATACAAGCCCGAGCACTGGGAGATGGTGTATTATAATTAATAGGGCTCTACTAAGGGCATTAATACAGACTGAGGCTCTATGGGGGGCATTATAATTCATGGGGGCACTACTGGGGACATTAATACAAGCCCGAGCACTGGGAGATGGTGTATTATAATTAATAGGGCTCTACTAAGGGCATTAATACAGACTGAGGCTCTATGGGAGGCATTATAATTCATGGGGCACTACTGGGGGCATTAATACAAGCCCGAGCACTGGGAGATGGTGTATTATAATTAATAGGGCTCTACTAAGGGCATTAATACAGACTGAGGCTCTATGGGGGGGGGCATTATAATTCATGGGGCACTACTGGGGGCATTAATACAAGCCCGAGCACTGGGAGATGGTGTATTATAATTAATAGGGCTCTACTAAGGCATTAATACAGACTGAGGCTCTATGGGGGGCATTATAATACAGAGGGCACCACTGGTGGCATTAATATAGACCAGAGCACTACAGGGGAGGCTACAACTGCAGGGGGGATTATAAGTACAAGGCCACTGCATGGGATATTATAACTATATAACTAAATACTAGGGACACAGCAAGGGGCATTAAAATTAATGGGGTCACTACAAGGGGCTTTATAAATACTGGGTCAGCTACAGGGGCATAATAAATAGTGGATCCACTATAAGGGGTATTATCATTACTGTAAAGTACTATAGGGGGCTTAATTACTACTGTGGGCTCTAGGAGTGTTTATTGATCAGTCTTATTACTAGTAGGAGCACTAAAGGGGCGCCTTATAGAGGGGCCTTGTTCCTGCTGGGGGCACTATAGGGGGTCTTGTTTCTACTGGTGGCATTATTACTACTGGGGGGCCATTATTATTGAGCACAATGTGGAGGTCATTGCTGCTTATGAGGGCTCTCTTGAAGAGCAATATTACTGCAGGGGATACTGTAGGGGCACTATTACTATAGAGGGCAGTCTTGGAGCACCTTTACTATGGGGGTATGGCACTGTTATTTTTGAAGTATAACATTTGTTGCGTACATAGGGAACTAAGGGCCCCATAACCCCCAGGACAGAAGGGTTTCTGCCTAAACCCTTCTCAATGACCCTTGGGCCATTTTTCCACTGCTTCATTTGCTAAAAGTTGTTCCTTTAGACTAGAGGGTAGAGTCTTGAACAAGTTTTCACCCCTAGTAGAGGGGATGATCCCAACTCTGCCCCCTAGCAGGCGCACGGTCTGCCACTATGGTAGTTACGTCCCTGGTAACAGGGATGTAGTGGAGCTAGGCTCAGCGGTCACATGCCCTGCCTGTACAGATCACCGCTGAAGCCATTGACTGGTCCAACTGGCCACATGAAAAGGTTTTCTGATCTTGAAGAACCTCTCTAGTGATAGACTGTTGTATTTCAGTATGATATGTCTTATTTTACAGAACATATTGCTTTCCAGTTAACTTCATTTTTATTTTACACATTTTTTTCTTATACACATTCCGAAAAACTTGAACTCATAGATGATACATATGCTTACTTACATGTTTTTCCTGTTTTCACATCATAATCTAATGCATCAACTGTATATGAAAGGCTGTCATTGTAGTACATGGTTCTGTGATCTAAAGACCAGTCTAAACCATTTGAGATATCCACCATGTCAAAGTGCTTCACCACCGAGTAATCCGCATACAAAGTGAATAGTGAGCCCTGGTTCCTCTTAAATGGTGAAGGACGGTCCTGTGACATGGTGCCTATGAGGAGATAATGCAAATTAGCAAATGGTCATAAGTGTGCAACGGGCGGCCTCCCCCCAGGGCCCTCTATAACTCGTCCCAGGTTTAGGAAATGCCAAGTGGTATAGTGCGGCCTAAAATGTCTCTTTAAGTGTGTCACGGTGATCCTACCTGGATAGAGCTGGACCCCAGGCTTTGGCTTTAAAGCAATAAATAGGGGGAATAATTGAGGGATAAAAGAATAACTGGAGTCCAGACCTTGAGATGAAGTTCAATGGCAGCTTTACTTTGCATAAACATTCTCCAAAACGGTTTACAGGCTTTGTCTTGGTTCCAGCAGGCTTTAGCATAAAACTGGCAGGCAAACTCAACTCTGCTACAGTATATCTGTTTCTCTCTGACTCTGCTGTACTGACAGGCTGGCTGTATAACTCGGCTTCTTCTGTATGCTGCACTTCTCTCTTTAGTCTGACTCTAGATCATGCCAGGGAACTTTCCTCCTGGCTCCTGAGGCTTTAAGCTTTGACCTCCATTGCCAGCAGAGCTTAAGGTGCTCTGGCTGGCATGGGCATCTTCCGCAGAGACGTGCCCCTGCACACCCTTCCCCTGTCTAGGGGAAGACTAAACTAACTTCTAACTGGTCCCCACCCTTCCTGCAGGGAGTAGGACTAGCCCACTTCTCTCCAGAGTTTTTTTTTAGAATGGAAAGAAAAGTTCCATTCTACCTAAGTACAGCTCTGTCATACTTCTGCCGCCTGCTGGTGAACCAGGCATATTACATGAACATAACAGTTACAACCAGATTATGAAATGCACATTGTGGAGGACCTGGAAAAAAATACATAGATGGCATTGGTGGTAGCCCAATAAAGACATTAGCAGGGTGCAGGAGTGGTAACACCACTCTGGGGTGTTACAAATGTTTGGGGTCACTTAAAAAAAAAAATGCATTGATATTAATGGAAGCAAATGCAACAGTATGGGCAGCACCCCGGAGAGGAAACAAGACATGGGTTAGTAATTGGGTGAAAGGGGTTGTATCATCTCAAACATTGGTGGCAAGTTGCTTGGATATGCCCCCGATGTCTGATAGGTGTGAGTCCCACCTCTGGGACATGCGCTTATATTTAGAACAGAGCCCACAAAGTGAAGGAGGGCACACCGCGCATGCGTGGCCGCCATCCATTTATTTCTATGAGAGTGCCAAAAGTAGCCAACCGGCGATTTTTGGTCAGTCCCATTGAAATAAATGGGAAGCGCACCAGCGCACTGCGCAAGCGAGGACACCGCTCCATTCACTTCTATTGGGCTGACAGAAAAAGCCGGCACTCCCCCATAGAAATGAATAGAGGGTGGCTGCACAACCTTGCAGGCTCTGTTCTAAAGATAAGGTGAGGGTCCAAGAAGGTCCTAGCGATATACCCCCAATGTCTGAAGTGAGACAACCCTTTTAACGCTATATAGAGTCTATATACTGAACATCCAATTCTTTCCCCCTTTTTTCTTGTATGCTCGCCATTGCTATTTTTTTACATATTAACTTTTACACATTTTTATTTTTCTAAATTGGTGGGACTGCCTTACCCTATAACTCTAAGCAGAGAGGGTGGGGCTGGCAACAGAAAGCAGTGGAGCTTGGGTGCACCAAGAGCAACGGTGACACCCTCATTGCACCAAATGCCCAATTTACATATTAAGAATAGGTATAAAAAAAAAAAAAGTTTTAATCAGGTGAACCACAGCTATGTGTCTATGGTTATAAATGGATATGGAAGGGGTTATGCCATGATTGATATTAAAAACAAAAATCGGACATCATATAGTACATGACAATACTTTTCTAACAAAGCCAGAACCTGCCCTGTACCTTACATGGAACCAGAGATCTCCACATTCACTGCTCCAATTGCCCTACTAGTTTATCTTCAGCTTGTCAGGTCAGGGAGGCGTGTCCTTTCTGCTGCAGCTCTCTTTCTGTAACTGCCACAGATTGTAACAGAACATATGGCTGGTGGCAGTTGAAGATTTAAATTAGCTGAGTGGAGCGGGCTCCTGCCTGTGCCTGCTTGGCTAATCCAAAAGTACTGCATGTAAGCTTTTAGCAAGTCAGTACCAGAATAGTGAATTTAAAGCGCGCTTGAAATCCGGGCTTTAGATGAAAATTTATTTAGTAAAAAGTCATAACCAATAAATAAAGTATATTAGAAAAATTATTTTTAGGGCATTTAGGACATTTAAAATAAAACTTGAATAAAAGTTTAATTACTCTTTAAAGGAGAAAAGAGTACATTACAAAATTTGGAATAAGCCACTCTCACTGGCTAAGTAAGACTGGCTACTACTTTGGAGACCTTGACTAGTCCATGTACTACATGATAGTACATGGTCAGCTGATCACCAGGATGGACATATTTTTATTTTTGTCAAACAACCCCTTTAAACTGGTAATGATACTTAAATGCAACTGCACCTGCAACAAATCTGCCTTCTGGATCCACTTTTCCATCATTTAAACGATTGTTAGGCTTATCTTCATCAACTTGAGCAAAGCGAGTTACTGACTGGTCTTCCCAATTCAGTGCTGCAAATGTAGTGCCTGGGGTAAAAACATAACCACCGGACTTTCGTAGGGCTACACAGCCGACTGGTTCTCCTATAGAGGACACAAAAGAAGTTGGCGTCTTCATGAAAGAATCTTTGTAGATGTCACTTTTACTCATTTGTTGGAAATACATATCAAAACACAATTTGATCTAGATATAACCAGTATGAAAAACAACCAGTATGTACTTACACACACACCGAGATCTCTGCTTGACTGTACTGGGTTCAACTGTAGTATGTTTGGTGTCACGGTGCGGTTCACTATGACAGTTGTGGCCATGTAGGCTGGCTGCAGGCTCTCTCGCGTACTGGCTGCAGACTGACACCTGTGTATTCTGGTTGCTTAGGGCTGCATGCCGTGTCTGTATCTCTGTGGCTTTTGTCACCGATGCCATGCAGGCTGGCTGCATGCGCTTTGTGTACTGGCTGTGGGTGTTCCCATGTATGCAAGTTCTGTGATGCGTGCTGGCTGCGGCCTTGTGTGTGAACAGGGTCTGAGTATGGATGCATTTCTGTTTCTATCACAGTGCGGTTCTGTTACTCCTTGTTGTTGTGTAGGCTGGCTGCCTGTTACCTCATGCTGGCTACAGTTATCCTTTGTATGCTGGTTGTCGGTTGGGGCGTACTGGCTGCAGCATTCTGTGTCTGGTGTGGACTGTCACTTGTGATTGTGTTTTCTGTACTTCTGATACTCCTGGTTCTGATGGGGGTTAACATTTCCTGATCTGTTCCAGGGTGTGGCCTATCAGGTGCCCTCCTTATGGCCGCTATATCTATCTGTGAGCTTTGGAGCTTGTGTGCAGTCTGTCCTGTGTCTTACTGGGTGTAGCTCCTTGCTGCTGACACAGGGGGTTTGCCATCTGCCCTTTTGTGTGGTGTAGCCTGGTAAAGCATTGGTGTTGATGTTATAATTCAGTGGCGTAGCTATAGGGGTCGCAGCGGTCGCAATTGCGACCGGGCCCCTAAGTCAGGGGGGCCCACAGGGCCCCCTCCAGGAGAGAGCTGCCTCCCGACAAGTTATTTGAGGTCTTGAGGACCTTTCTCACTCAGCCAATCAGTGGCTGCAGCTGTGTCACATGTCAGGCCAGCGATTTCCTGCTGAGCCAATCACTGGCCTGACACATGACATAACTGTGGCCACTGATTGGCTGAGTGTGAAAGGTCCTCAAGACCTCAAACAACTTGTCGGGAGACCAGAGAGGACCAGTGCCACACAGAGGAGAAGAGGAGCTGCTACAGATGGGACCAGGACCAGGTGAGCAGAATGTTTTATGTGACATAGAGGGGAGAAATGTGACATGGAGAGGAGAAATGTGACATGGAGGGAAAAATGTGACATGGAGAGGGAGAAATGTGACATGGAGGGAGAAATGTGACATGGAGGAGAAATGTCACATGGTGGAGGAAATGTGACATTTCTCCCCTCCATGTCACATTCTCCCTCCATGTCACATTTCTCCCTCTGTCACATTTCTCCCTCCATGTCACATTTCTCCCTCCTCCATGTCACATTTCTCCCCCTCCATGTCACATTTCTCCCCCTCCATGTCACATTTCTCCCCCTCCATGTCACATTTCTCCCCCTCCATGTCACATTTCTCCCCCTCCATGTCACATTTCTCCCCCTCATGTCACATTTCTCCCCCTCTATGTCACATTTCTCCCCCTCATGTCACATTTCTCCCCCTTCATGTCACATTTCGCCCCCTCCATGTCACATGACCTCCCTCCATGTCACATTTCTCCTCCTCCCTCCATGTCACTGGACACCATTCGGCTAAGTTCACATCAGTGTCTGGCCTTTCCTTTCTCCTGTTCCGTTATAGGAGCAGAAGAAAGAGAAAGTGCGCATTCGGCACATAACTGGGCCGAGCGGGCCTGAGGATCCCATAGACTATAATGGCGTCCGTTAGGTGTCCGCTCCGAAGATGATTTTGGAGCGGAGTCAAAAATCCTGCATGCACAGCTTTTGTCTCCGCTCCAAAATCATCTTCGAAGCGGACACCTAACGGACGCTATTATAGTCTATGGGATCCTCAGGCTCTGTTCGGCTCAGTTATGTCCTGAATGCGTACTTTCCTTTCTCCTGCAGAGCAGGGGAACGGAGCGGCCGAACGGGGGCCCAAATTGAACTCTTGCACCAGGGCCCATGAGCCTATAGCTACGCCCCTGATGTTATTCCTTTGTATGATCTTCTGTACCTGTTCAGTATTGATGTTGTATCCCTGTCCATGCCTTGCCTGATCTTCAGTACCTGTTGTGTCTGATCCACTCTGTTCCATGTTTAGCCTAGCAGTGCTCTAACTGCGTCTGACAGCTTGGCAGTGCTAAACTGCTTCCAATCCTGCCTGTTCCATGTCCACCCTGGCAGTGCCTACTGCTTCTGATCCTTGACTGTTCCATGTCTTGCCTGGCAGTGCCTATTGCTTCTGATCTAGTCTGTTCCTTGTCTGTCCTGCAGTGCCCTACTGTTTCTGTTCCTTGTGTGTCCTGCCTTCGTGAGAGGGCTCCTGGGTTATCCGGAGGGAGGATCTCTAGTCTGTGTGCAGCTCTGCCTGTGACAACCATGCTTCCGTTCCACATGGGGTCCAGGCATCTGCTTCTGTGCTGGTTCCCGTTTATCTTGTTGTCTGATCCATGTCCTGAGTTTGTTTGGGTTCCCGTCCTGCTGTCTGCAGGTAGGGGCCAAGTGTACCGGGACCTTCCCAGAGGTGCAATCAGTGAGCCCTCGGCCTAGTTAATCCCCACCACCAGGGGCTCTGTGAAGAACGGGACTCACTGGCTCTTTGCCCTCCTGGGTTTTGCCTCTGGTCTGCTGGTGCACTTGGTTCTGTGGTAGAGCTACCACTATTGCCTAACCTGCTTTTCAGCACTGTCATGTTCACTTATTACATGTATAATAAAGTATTCTGTTGGTCCCTGGTCTGAATCTGCCTGTGTACTGTTTGCATTACATCCCGGAGGTCTGCCCTGGTCCTCTGGAACGTGACATTTGGTCATATCACAATCAGACAAATAAAATTAGCCAAGTTAAAAGTGATCAATTATCTAGTTGATGCCCCAACAATTAATTGGAATGGAATATATAATATCCCAGACATATCATCTGATTAACACCTTTGCAATATCCACCATACATATAAAGCCAATGTCGGGTTTTTAAAGATACTAGCAGTTCCGGAGCTGAGTTGTCACCATAGCTGGTGGGTGTATGTGTAGTGCCCTGGAGCAGGGGTACTGTGAAGTCTGGATATTTGTCGACATTTGCCCCTGTTTCCCTATACAAAGTTATAAACTTCTTACTTTATTTCACTCGAAAGGGTTAACGTGCACTGTTTAATACTGTGTAATTACATTTCTTATGTATGTTGTGATATTTATCTTGTTCATTTGCACTGTATTTACATGGCTCTGTGGGTTAATGAATACTGAGAGACTTTTGGGACCTTAAATGAGAAACTGATAATTTTCCAAAGCTGCCATAGGGTTTAAAGAAGAGCATGTTTTGAAGGGAAAAAGACAGATGTTGTTTACCACCAAAACCAGACAGACTAACCTTGTGACTGTCTTGTTTACCTCTGTTGTTATGTATGGAAACTTATTTTTGTCTGAAAAAACTGCTGTGTCATTGTCATTGAGTATCATTGAAGCTCTAATGTAAGTCTATGCCAGACGGGAGTGGTCACTTTCTAATTGATTGTGCTGAGTTTCTCCACCCCTCCCACTAGAAGGTTGCAGCCTAGCTAGAAATGGTAAATAAGGAGAGCATTCAGAGCCCCTAGTGTACTGCAGTTAGAGAACAGTGCTTGGAGAGAAAGACTCATGCCAGCCCTGTGACCAAGAAGCCATCCGGACTACTGAGCTACAAACTGTGGGCCTCCAGCCTTTGACCAGGGGAACCAGCCTTCTGAGAGAGAGAGACGACAGGTAGCTCAGGCCTTTTCTCAGCATTAAACTCTTCTTCTGCCAGGGACGAGCCTGGAGAAGCCAGCCCTATGCCTTCTCTGTATTGTTTTGCACCTGAATTCCGCACCACACCTTACCATCCCTTCCAGAGAGCAGTAACACGTGGTGACACCTCAACGGTGTCCAGGGGACCCAGCGTGGCATATTCTGTTTTACACAGCAGACACCGGCTGGCAGTGTGTCAAAAGTATAGGGAGGGGAAAACACCAGAACACACACAGAAGGAAATAGACAGGACTCTAGGCCTCAAAGCTAAGGGAGAGGGATGGTGACCTCCTAGGAATCCCTAGACCTCTCCCTGACTCCTGCCAATATGAGTAAACCCTGAAGGTGGGAATACTCATAAACTGGAACCTAAGCCCTGGAGACCCTGGAAAGCCCTAGGACTGGTGGCAGGGAATGAGACTACTGGTTCCTTCCCAGATGAAGCAACCAGCGTCTCCCTGAGGCCTAGAAAGCAACTAACACAAGCGAACAACAAAATGCAAAACAAAATGCACTTATCTTAAAGCAGAATGGAGGAGCAGGAGATCCAAAGGAACAACACACCAGCTCAACCAACTCCAGCAGGAAATATCAACCACATGGTAAGCAGTGTGAGTCAGAACTAAATAGAGCCTCAGTAATTACTACAAGCTGCACCTAACAAGAGGTGTGGTCATTACCAAACAACAACACTGCAAGAAGAAAACAGAGAGACTGTCAGATACCCTCACGTGCCACCAGTCTCTCCAATCTTCTCACCGATGTCATGGAAGAGACCGTGACCATCTATGATTACATCTGTCATTTGCCATCACAACTCCCTCCGACGTTTGAATGCTTCCCTGTGATGAGATTGCAGAATCCGTATAGTTGTTTTGGTAGTCAGGATCCTTGTGAAGGCTCCCAGGCCTGCCATTGTAAATTCCTAATAAAGGGGCTGTCCCACAAAAAGTATTACAATGAAATTAATAGGGCATTTGAAATTAAGTAGTATTGCAATAATTATACAATAAAAATATATTTTCCTATCTGGTAGCACCACCTCCTGTTCCTCATGGGCAGAAATTCAGGTCCACCTTCTTCTGCATTCAAGGGAGGATTAACATGCTCAGTAGCTTCCCTTTTCTCTTACCCTCTGCTCAGTTCTGGTCTAGTGAAGCAGGTAAAGACACCTTTTATTCATCCCTACTTCTAAATTCATAGTAATATATAATTATATCTCTATTTAGACAGTAAATAAGAAAAAGGGGAGGGGGATGCTATTACATACCATAGTGCTATACTAGAATCTCTGGTGCTGTGAGTGATGGACTGTTTTCAATTTAGGGGAGGAAGGGGTTTACAGGAGCTGATTTCAGTGCACATCTGGGAGATGTGGGTACCCAGTTGCCTCGTGTAATAGGAACACACAGATTTAACCATAGGCATTAATAGTAAACTATTGCAGTCTATGGTATAAATGATAGATCAGCAACCTTCGGCACTCCAGCTGCTGAAAAACTACAACCCAGCATGCACACTTAGTCCCATTCACATGACTGTATCTGTTTTGCGGCCTGAAAATACAGATGTGTTCTGTGTGCGATCCTCATTTTTATGACATCCATATGTTTTTTGCCGCAAAAGATAGAGCATGTACTATTCAGTCTGCAGAAGGATGACCGTGGACCCACTGAAGTCAATGGGTCTGCATAACATGTGGATCATACACGGACCCCAAAATGATATCAATAAATACTACAGATTGCCCCACAAGAACCCTTACAAAGCTATAGAAACATAAAAATTACTATGTGTGTTAGAATATGGCAGTGCAGAGAAAAAAAATATACATTTAAAAAAAAAAAGTATTAAAACATAACAAAAAAAAACACAGATTTTGTATAACTCTAATTGTACTGACCTACAGAATAAGGCCTCATGCACACAAACGTATTTTCTTTCTGTGTCTTTTCCGTTTTTTTTTTTTGCAGCCCGTATGCGGAACCATTCATTTCAATGAGTCCGCAAAAAAAAAAAACTAAGTTACTCTGTGTGCATTCTGTTTCCGTTCTACAAAAAAATAGAACATGTCCTATTATTGTCCGCATTATGGACAAGAATATTACTGTTCTATTAGGGGCCAGCTGTTCCGTTCCACAAAATACGAAAGGCACACAGACGCCATCCGTATTTTTTGCGGATCGCAAAATACATATAGTTGTGTGAATGAGGCCTAAAAGTAATATGTCATTTTTACCACACAATGAATGCAGTAAAAATGAAACCCGTAAAACAGTTGTGCACTTGCCCTTTTTTCCAGTTCCACCCCATTAGTATTTCTATTCCCGCTTCCCAATACTTTGTATGGAAAAATGAAATGCAAGTTTTTCTGCTCAGAGCTTTGTGCGGAAAAATGGCAGTGTAATACCGTACCAGCAAAGTGTATGAGATTTGACAAATCTCATGTACACTTTGCTTTTAATTCCATTCAGAAATTCATCTGTTGTGCAGATTTTAAAATCCAAATTGTGTCACTTGCAATTCCTCACCTTCTGTAGAGTGGTTTTCCCCACAAACTTCTAAGGGGTTGTTAACATAATCTGAAAATCCACAACAAAAAACACATCAAAACCACGATAAAAGTGTGAATTTATGTGCTGTTCCGTTGCGGATTTCTTGCAGCTATTCTGCAAATCTGCTCCGAGGGCGGGTTCCCTTTTCAAATGTTTTTAGGTAATCATTAGAGATGAGCGACTTTCATATTTTGAAATTTGCTCACTCTTCGTTTAGTGGTAAAAGCAGAATTGCGTTATGGATTCCGTTACCACGGACCATAACGCAATTCTATGATGGAATGCATAATGGAATGCCTTTAGAGGCATTCCGTTATTCATTCCGTCATAATAGAAGTCTATGGGCTGCAAAATGGATCCGTCCCATTTCCGTTATGCAGGGGAATCCTCTCCTGAATATCGGAAACGAGACTGATCCGTTATGCAGGCCATAGACTTCTATTATGACGGATTGCCGCTAAAGGCATCCCATTATGCATTCCATCATAGAATTGGGTTATGGTCCGTGGTTACCACCAAACGAAGGGTGAGCGAATTTCATAACATGAAATTTGCTCATCTCTAGTAATATTTTAAATCATAATAGTTCAAGCCCTCTTGAAAACTGTTATTATTACTATGAAATTTACCTAGAGATACACTCTGTATTTTTTTAGTACAGGGGTCCCAGCGACAGATCTTCTCTCCTATAATATCAACATACACTAAAATGCCTTCTCTGTCGTCCCAGACTGGTGACTCTCCAAGTTGGTACGTCTCAGTGATAACATACTCAGTCTTGATGGAAGACATGGCCCTGTATTAATAGTAACAAAAAGAAATAATGATAATATAAAAGTGTAGATTAGTTGGTACTGATAGCGTTCAACAGTATGTCTTGTAGACAGCTATCTTCCTTAGGTTGAAGGTGAGTCTGATTACATCTGGTCATGGGGCTGAGTGTTAATGATATGCAAATGATAAAGTGGAAACAAAGTATTTAAAACATATCGATGTATTCAGTATTGAATATTGTCGCCAAGCACAGAAATTCACGAACTTACATGCCTTGGCATGCTATTACTGAGGTTATTATTGCTGGCTGAGGAATGTTCTGCCATGCTGAATGCATCATTAAGGTCCGCCTCTGGCAGCTCCATGTATAATTGTCAACCAATGACGTCCCGGAATTGCTCGATGGGAGACAAGTCCGGAGACTCTGCAGACCATGGTAGCACATTTTGGCCAGGAAGGCATCTCATAGTAGAATGAGCAACATGCGGCATGGCATTGTCCTGTTCAAAAGCGTCTCCTGGGACACTTTAGAGAAATGGCTGTACCACTAGTTCTATGATCAAATCAATGTAACGTCAAGCTGCTAGTGTACCTGAAATGAAGACTAGAGGGATCCAGCAACTGTACATTATGCAAACACACACCATCACCATGGGAGTAGGACCGCTGTGATATTCCCTTGTGAAGGCCTCTTCATTGCATTGCCCACGTGGTCTACAGACCAATCTCTGGCTATCATTGTTTATGAGACAAAAGTGAGACTCAGTGATGAGGACAGACCTCCTTCCAGCCTCCACCCACCACTTCCTCCATTTGCATAACCCTATGGCTTGTCCTTTTTGGTGTTTCAATTTCAATGTTGAGGAGTGGGATTACCTTTGCAACGTTCAAGCCACGCTTTGACTAAAATTTATTACAGAATTTCAAAACTAAACATCTTAAGCGTGGTGTCATAGACAGGTTTTTGTTGCAGTTTTTTCCCTTTGAAGCAACTTCTAGCTTTGGCTCAAAAACTGCAATAGCTGTGTTTGAGGGCTCATGCACACGGCTGTTGCCCGGCCGTGGCCGTATTGTGGCCCGCATACAGCAGGTCCGCAGTTGAATGGGTCCGCAATCCGGGAGATGCGGTGCAGAACGGTGGCATGGATCAGAATCCCACAGAAGCACTACGGAGTGCTTCCGTGGGTTTTCTGTCCGTGACTCCGTACCGAAAAAAGTAGTGCATGCACTACTTTTTTGCAGTGCGGATCATCTGATGCGGATCTCAGACCCTATTCAAGGGAATGGGTCCAAGATCCGCATACGGCGGCCCTACGATCGGTGCTCGTGCATTTCGGACCGCAATTTGCGGTCTGCAGCATGGGCCTGGCCAGCACATAGTCATGTGCATGAGCCCTGACTCTAAAGTCACTTTCACAGGTCAGTGTTTGGTCAGTATTTTTTTTTATAAGAATTTGTAAGCCAAAATTAAGATTGGAGACTGCAGAGTAAAAGTATAATAGAAATATCTGTGAATCCTCTCTGTTTGGCGGCTCCCTCTGGCTTCCAATCGGAGCCCCCGCAGTGATCACAGGGCTCTGCTCCATTACCATGACACCCTGGGGCCTGCTGAACATCCCCAGGTCTGTCATGGTAATCTGCCTACAAAGCTCAGCAGTTCAGGAGGCAGAGCGGCAGAATCCCATTCACCATAGTAGTTCTCTGTTCAGTGCCCGCACTGCCGACTGCAGTTAGCACAGGCACAAGCTGTGTGCATTCCGCTTGCGGATGCGGACCCATTGACTTGAATCGTTCCTCGATCCTCAACATACGATAGATATGGAACATGTTGTATCTTTTTGCAGTGCAGAGGTACAGATCAGAAGCCGACTGAAGTGCTTCGTAGTGCTTCCGCTGGCTTACGATCCATGCCTCGGCACCGCAGAAATATAGGTGAAGTCATCTCTTTGGTCGTATCTGGCAGATGCGAACCAATTCAAGTCAATGGATCCGCAGCTGAGATATGGAGTGCACACGGCATGTGCATGAGCCCTTATGGTGTACGGGACAAGATTCCAGGTTCTAACTCCCTGGAGGGATACAAGTTATTATGTAAAAAGATTTAAAAAAGTAAAAAAAATATATATATATTAAGAATTCAAATGACCACCCTTTTCCAATTTTACATACAAAAATATATAAACAATAAACATAACGGGTATTGCTGCATATGAAAGTTTCAGAACTATTAAAATATTAAATATTTTTCCTTCTCGGTCACCGCAAGGGGGAAAAAATGTGATTAGCCATTTTTTAGTCACCTTGTCCCCCCCAAAAAAGATTTTGTATGACAGTGATGAAAAAGTTGTACAGCTCTGTAGATGGAAATCTAAAAAAATTATGGCTGTCAGAAAATGGGGATGTAAAGAAAATTTAGATTTTTTTCAAAGGTTGTTTTTTTTTTTTTTTAAAGAAACAAAATAAAAACTATACGAATTTGCTATCGCAGTAATCGTATTGACCCACATTATAAGGTCATAATTTCATTTTTAAGGCACAGTAACCGTCGTAATATTAAAACCAAAATTTTATCCCACAAAGATTTTTTTTTCTCGTTTTCCAATACAAGACATAGTAAATTAAATGATACCATTAAAAAATGCATCTTGACCCTCAAAAAATAAGCCCTCATATGGGTATGTCAATGGAAAAAGTTATGGCTGTTGAAATGTGGGGAAGGAAAATAAAAAATCCAAACACAAAAATAGTCCTTAACCCCTTAAGGACGAAGGGCGTACATGTACGCCCTTCGTCCGCACTTTAACTTCTTCAGGACCGCCGTACGCAGGATTGCGTCCTGCGGGCGGTCCTGTTCTTCTGATCGGACGCGGCGGCGCGTCATCTCGCGAGACGCGAGACTTCCTGTGAACGCGCGTGTTCACAGCGTCGCGCGTCTGAAGAGTTGTACTACAGCCTGCCAGCGATGATCAATCGCTGGCAGGCTGTAGATGCGATATAAATCGCATCAAACAAGTATATCAGACGCTGTTTTGTGAACAGCGTCTGATATACCTGCTACCTGGTCCTCTGGTGGTCCCATTTGCTGGGATCGACCACCAGAGGACCAGGTAACTACAGTAAAGTTGCACCAAACACTACACTAACCCCCCACCCCCACTCACCTATTAACCCCTTGATCACCACATCTAGACCCCTGATCACCCCCTGTCATTGATCACACCCCTTGTAAGGCTCCATTCAGACGTCCATATGTGTTTTGCGGATCCGTGGATTCACGAATCCGTGGATTCGCGGATCCGATCCGCGGATCCGATCCGCAGATCCTCAAAACACGGACACCGGCAATGTGCTTTCCGCATTTTGCAGATCCGCACATTGCCAGAACTATATAGAAAATGCTTTTTCTTGTCCGCAATTGCGGACAAGAAAAGGGCATGTTCTATATTTTTGCAGAACGGAAGTGCAGACCCGGAAGCGCGGATCCGTAATTCCGGATCCGAGTGGGACAAAGTCTGTCCCCATAGAAATAAATGGGTCCGCAATTCCGTTCCGCAAACAGAATTTCGGACGTGTGAATGGGGCATAAGGGTCCCTTATCACCGCCAGTTAGTTAGCTACTTGTTAGGTAGCTAGCGCCCAGCCCACCGCACCGCAGTCACTGATTTTGGCAGAGATTTTTTCATCCACATTGACCGACGCGAATGAAAAAATCTGTGCCGTTCATTATTTTTTTTTTCAGCGCAGAGGCTGAACGGAAAAAAAAAATCTCATTACCCGTATGCTCAATATACGGAGAATCGCAGAAACTCCTAATGCTGGCCATACGTGTAATGATTGCGGAGACCCTCAAATGCCAGGGCAGTACAAAAACCCCACATGTGACCCCATTTTAGAAAGAAGACACCCCAAGGTATTCTGTGAGGGTATGGTGAGTTCATGCAAAAAAATTTTTTGTCACAAGTTAGTGGAATATGAGACTTTGTAAAAAAAAAAAAAAAAATCAATTTCCGCTAACTTGTGCCAAATTTTTTTTTCTGTGAACTCGCCATGCCCCTCACGGAATACCTGGGGTGTCTTCTATCCACAATGGGGTCACATGTGGGGTATTTATACTGCCCTGGCAATTTAGGGGTCCTAAAGCGTGAGAATCCAAATGCGTAAAAATGGCCTGTGAAATCCTAAAGGTACTCATTGGTTTTAGGGCCCCTTTGCGCATCTTGGCTGCAAAAAGTGTCACTTATGTGGTATCGCCGTACTCAGGAGAAGTAGGGCAATGTGTTTTGGGGTGTATTTTTACATATACCCATGCTGGGTGTGAGAAATATCGCTGTAAGCGACAACTTTTTACATTTTTTATTGAAAGTTGTCAATTTACAGAGATATTTCTCTCCGCAGCATGGGTATATGTAAAAATACATCCCAAACACATCGCCTACTTCTCCTGAATGCGGCGACTACATGTGTGACTTTTTGCAGCCAAGATCGCAAAGTGGCCCAAATTCCAATGAGTACCTTTTAGGAGGGCATTTTACGCATTTTCTTCTCACGCTTTAGGGCCCTAAAATGCCAGGGCAGTATAAATACCCCACATGTGACCCCATTTTGGAAAGAAGACACCCCAAGGTATTCGCTGAGGGGCATAATGAGTCCATGAAAAATTAAACTTTTTGTCAAAAGTTAGCGGAAAGGGAGACTTTGTGAGAAAAAAACAATAAAAAATCAATTTCCACTAACTTGTGCCAAAAAAAAAAATCTTCTATTAACTCCCCATGCCCCTCATGGAATACCTTGGGGTGTCTTCTTTCCAAAATGGGGTCACATGTGGGGTATTTATACTGCCCTGGCATTTTAGGGGCCCTAAAGCGTGAGAAGAAAAATGCGTAAAAATGCCCTCCTAAAAGGTACTCATTGGAATTTGGGCCCCTTTGCGCATCTTGGCTGCAAAAAAGTGTCACACATGTGGTATCGCCGTACTCAGGAGAAGTAGGGCAATGTATTTTGGGGTGTATTTTTACATATACCCATACTGGGTGAGAGAAATATCTCTGTAAATTGACAACTTTGAATAAAAAAATGTAAAAAGTTGTCGTTTACAGCGATATTTCTCACACGCAGCATGGGTATATGTAAAATACACCCCAAACACATTGCCCTACTTCTCCTGAGTACGGCGATACTCATGGTGACACTTTTGCAGCCTGAGTACGCAAAGGCCCTAAAACCAATGAGTACCTTTAGATTTCACAGGCCATTTTATGCATTTGGATTCTCACACTTTAGGAGCCCCTAAAATGCCAGGTGAGTATAAATACCCAACATGTGACCCCATTTTGGAAAGAAGACACCCCAAGGTATTCCGTGAGGGCATGGTGAGTCCACAGAATTTTTATTTTTTGGCACAAGTCAGCGGAAATTGTTTTTTTTTTTTTTTTTAATTTTGTTTTTTTACAAAGTCTCATATTCCACTAACTTGTGACAAAAAATCAAATTTTACATGAACTCACCATACCCCTCACAGAATACCTTGGGGTGTCTTCTTTCCAAAATGGGGTCACATGTGGGGTATTTATACTGTCCTGGCATTTTAGGGGCCCCTAAAGCGTGAGAAGAAGTCTGGAATCCAAATGCGTAAAAATGCCCTGTGAAATCCTAAAGGTACTCATTGGTTTTAGGGCCCCTTTGCGCACCCAGGCTGCAAAGAAGTGGCACACATGTGGTATCGCCGTACTCAGAGGCGTACACACAATCCATGGGGCCCCTGTGCGAAACCGATCCATGGGGCCCCCCCCCGCCCCGCTGCCCCCCACCGCCGCAGCCCCCCCCCCCCGGTCATCTGGCTTTCAGGGCCCTCAGGCCTTCCCCCCTTTCCCCTGGTCATCTGGCTTTCAGGGTGCTCAGGCCTCCCCCTCATCCCCCCCCCATCCCTGGTCATCTGGCTTTCAGGGCCCTCAGGCCTTCCTCCCCCCCATCCCTGGTCATCTGGCTTTCAGGGCCCTCAGGCCTTCCTCCCCCCCATCCCTGGTCATCTGGCTTTCAGGGCCCTCAGGCCTTCCCCCCACCCCTGGTCATCTGCCAAGGCTTTCAGCTTCCCCCTCCCTGGTCATTGCAGGGCCAAGGGCCCACAGTCAGTACTGTGCACTGTGTGCAGTGTGCACATGCCAGGGATTTAGGCATCAAAGCCTATCCCCTCCCCCGGTGGCACCCACGGTCTCCGGGTGACTCGGGTGTGCAGGGCAAGCAGACAAGCAGGGCAAGTGATGATGATGACTGTGCAGACCGGGGGGCCCAGCCCCGGAGGCACTGGCTTCCTTACCGGCCGCACTGTGGGGCGGCGCACTGACTCCTCCTGCAGCTGCTGCTGGCCTGGTTGGCTCTCGTGACTCTCCTCCTGCTTCTCTGCTGGGTTCCGTCTTCTCCTGGCTCACGTGAGTTCGCGCGTGCGCGCACGCATGTTCCCGCGAGACCTGCCGCAGGCCCGCAGGAGTTCACAGCCAGGTCTCGCGGGACTGACGCCGTTCTGCAAGCCAGCGATGTGAATGTTAGCGCTGCGCCAAGCTGCAGGGGCCAGGGGTCCACAGGCGGCCGGGCCCCCTGGGGTGCCGGGCCCGGTCGCAACTGCGACCCCTGCGACCCCTATATGTACGCCACTGGCCGTACTCAGGAGAAGTAGGGCAATGTGTTTTAGGGTGTATTTTTATATATACCCATACTTTGTGTGAAAAATATCTCTGTAAACAACAACTTTTAAAAATTTTTATACAAAGTTGACAATTTACAGAGATATTTCTCTCACCCAACATGGGTATATGTAAAAATACACCCCAGAACACATTGCCCTACTTCTCCTGAGTACGGCGATACCACATAAGTGAGACTTTTTTGCAGCCTGGGTGCGCAAAGGGGCCCAAATTCCAACGAGTACCTTTAGGTTTTACATTGCGGCTCACAATTTAGCCCCGCCCAAAATGCCAGAACAGTAAACACACCCCACAAATGACCCCATTTCGGAAAGTAGACACCCCAAGGTATTCACTGAGGGGCATAGTGAGTCCGTCTGAGATTTTTTTTTTTTTTTGCCAGAAAAAAAATGAAATGATACATGAATTCACCAAGCCCCTCCGCGAATACTTTGGGGTGTCTTCTTTCTAAAATGGTGTCATTTGGGGGGTATTTTTACTTTCCTGACATTCTAGCACCTGAAGAAACATGACAGGCGCTCAGAAAGTCAGAGCTGCTTCAAAATGCCGAAATTCACTTTTTGCACCATAGTTTGTAAACGCTATAACTTTTACCCAAACCAATAAATATACACTTATTGGACTTTTTTATCAAAGACATGTAGAACAATAAATTTAGAGAAAAATTTATATAGAAATGTAGTTTTTTTAAAAAAAATTTACAACAGAAAGTGAAAAATGTCATTTTTTTGCAAAAATTTCGGTCATTTTTGATTAATAGCAAAAAAAGTAAAAATGTCAGCAGCAATGAAATACCACCAAATGAAAGCTCTATTAGTGAGAAGAAAAGGAGGTAAAATTCATTTGGGTGGTAAGTTGTATGACGGAGCAATAAATGGTGAAAGTAGTGTAGTGCGGAATTGTAAAAAGTGGCCTGGTCATTAAGGGTGTTTAAGCTAGGGGGGCTGAAGCGGTTAAAGATGGCGCCCGCTCCCGCCACGGAGCGGGCGCATGAGCTGCGGGTAAACGCTTGATTCATCAAGCTGACACCCGCAGCTCATGTCCGCGACCGGCAGCGATGCCGATCGCGGACATTTAACCCCTCAGATGCCGTGGTCAATCCTGACCACGGCATCTGATCGCACAAAAACCGAAAGTTTCACTTTCGGTTTTGCTCGGCTCCCTGATGGCCACAAGGGGAGCCGGGCATGCATGTAGTACCCTAGGTTTCTGTGAATGAAACCTAGGTTACTACATAGTATTCCTATGGAGCCTATGACTGTAATAGGCTCCATAGGAAATATCTGATTTTCTCATATATTCCAATGCTATTGCATTGGAATATATGAGAATAACAATCTGATGATTGCATCTTATAGTTCCCTATGGGAACTATAAGAAAGTGGTAAAAAAAAAAAGTTTAAAAAAAAAATTAAATTAAAAAAAATATAAAAATTCAAATCTCCCCCCTTTCCCCAAAATGAAAATAAAATAAATAAAAAAATAAAAAAATTACACATAATGGGTGTCGCAATGTGCGAAAACGCCCATACTATAATAATATTAAAAAATATTCACCATACGGTAAACATAAAAACGGAAAGAAAGCGTCCAAATGGTCCTTAAGGGGTAAGGGGCTAAAAACATACCAGGATAGGTAACTATTCTATCAGTTAAAGGAGTTCTGAACTTTGTTTTAAACTGATGATCTATCGTCTGGATAGATCATCAGCATCTGATCGACAGGGGTCCGACACTTGGGACCCCCGCCGATCAGCTGTTTGAGAAGGTAGCGCCGCTCCTGTTTACCGCCGGCCCAGTGACGTCACGACTTGTATAAACTGGCCTGGGCGCGGCTAAACTCTGTTCACTTCAATGGAGCTTAGCCCCGCCCAGGCCAATTGATACTAGTCGTGACGTCACTGGGCCGGCGGTAAACAGTGAGAAAATGCCTTCTCAAACAGCTGATCGGCGGGGGTCCTGGGTGTCGGACCCCGGCCGATCAGATGCTGATGATCTATCCAGAGGATAGATCATCAGTTTAAACAAAGTGCAGAACCCCTTTAATATATTTTTTTCAGCCGACAACAGAATAATTGCTGCTGCAATACTTACAGGATTTTGGTGTTATTTTCAGAAATCAGAAAGATTCAGTTTTTAAAAGCTTGAGGAAAATCCACTCCGTCCAGCAAGTAGGTAGTTCTCTGTCTGCACCTGTCTTGTAGCTGAGACGTCAGCTGAGAGGTTTTGTTTGCTGTGCAAAAAAAAAAAAAAAAGCTCTAGCATTAATGCATGAAGCAACCTGCTACAGCAACAGAGTGCTTTACTGATACTCGGTTATAGAAAACTGATATGTATTAAACTAAATATGAAAAATAATGTGCTCATTTTATACTGTAAGTGCCTGTTACGGGTGATTGGGTACTACTAGGGCAGCTAGACTTCACAGATCAGTCTTATTACTCTTGCCCCTCATTCAGGCTGTTAAAGGAGTTCAACACATATCTCAAACAGAGCATACACCCACAAACACCAACACTTCCAGCACTCGTCAAAAACAGGGCGAGGAGTCCCCAAAACCTCACACACTCTGGCACAGGTGGCATATGCTAAAACGTATAAAACATATTGTGCAAGGATTTTTAAATTGTTTGGGGCAATAAGGAAAAATAGTGTAGAAATTAAGTTACAATGCTTAAGAAAATTATAGACATACATAAAATGTGCAGTTATGAATATAAGAAGGAGAAAAAAACAACATAGAAAAGTGCATTACTTAGCAGTTTCATGTGATAAAGTCCAGTTTCTTTTGATAAAGTGTGCTCTCAGGGACATCGGCAGAAAATGTACACAAGTCCAATTGGCTTGGCTCCCCAACTTGTGTCAACAGAGTATGAATGGAGCACTGTTTTTATACAATCCAGTATTGGGGTTGGGCTGCAAGGATGGTCCTCCTCCTTCTCGGGGCAGCCCTCTGGGAGGGAATATCATTATCTGAGCACAATGCCACCTTCACCTTTCAAACAGTGATTATGAAATATCGTAAAACATAATGCCAACTGCATATGGTAGTTGATACACTGACAAACACAAGCATGCTTTCTTAAGTCACTTTATATTATGCCGTCAGATAAATACCTGCATAATGATCACCGAGGCATTAATATGCATATGTTGGATGGTAGAAAAAACTGAGGTGTTTGTACTTGACTGACACCTAAAAACCTATACTCTCATACTCAAAATTATACACTGTTAGATCATAAGAAGAAAACTGTGTAACTTTAATATGTGGGGACAGTCATGTTAAAGGGATTCCATACCTTTTTCTTACTAATGATCTATCCTTTAGATAGGTCATCATCAGTATCTGATTGGCGGGGATCTGACACCTGGGATCCCCACTGATCAGCTGTTTGAGATGGCAGCAGCACTAACAGTAGCGTTGTGACTGTTAACCCTGCTCCCCGTACCTGTGATTCTGTCCCCGCACGCAAGTATAGGTGCCGGGCTTCTTCGCTCCTGCCCGCTGCTGTACGCCGTGCTTGCAGACGCGGGCAACGGGGTTCTAAGGGTATTTTCACACTTGCGTTGTGAGGATCCGGCAGGCAGTTTAATCGCCGGAACTTCCTTCCGGATCTGGAAATCCGTGTGCAAACGGAAAGCATTTGTAGTCGGATCCGGATGCGGATCCGTCTAACAAATGCATTGAAACACCGGATCCGGTATATATATATTTTTTTTAAAGGTCTGCGCATACACAGACCGGAAAACCGGTACCGTTTTGCCAGCACACTTGGTGCCGGATCTGGCATTAATGCATTTCAATGGAAAATCCGATATTCCGGCAAATGTTCCGGAATTTTGAACTGAGAAAATACAGCAGCATGCTGCGGTATTTTCTCCGGCCAAATACTGTAAGGCCTTTTTCACACGGGCATCATGTTTGACGCCCGGATAAGAGGCGGGTGCGTTGCGGGAATATGCGCGTTTTTCCCGTGCGGGTGCAAACGTTTGCAACACGTTTTGCACGCGCGTGAGAAAAAACTACATGTTTGGTACCCAACCCGAAGCCGGACCTCATCAATGAAGTCCGTTTTCGGGTCTACTGGAGAATTGATTATTTCCCCTTATAACATGGTTATAAGGGGAAATAATAGCATTCTTAATAAAGAATGCATTGTTAAATTAAGTGGAAGGGGTTAAAAATAATAAAAGTTAACTTACCTTAGCCACTTGATCGCGTAGTCGCGATCTCTCCTCTCTTTCCCTGCAGCATCTATGATCTACAGGACCTGTGATGACGTCACATCACATGGTCCAATCACATGGTCCATCTTACCTAGAGATTGGGTCCTGTTGCTAAGCAACAATGCGGGAAAATCGCAACGCATCCGCACTTGCTTGCGGATGCTTGCGATTTTCCCGCAGCCCCATTCACTTCTATGGGGCCTGTGTTGCGTGAAAAACGCAGAATATAGAACATGCTGCGATTTTCACGCAACGCAGAAGTGATGCGTGAAAATCACCGCTCATGTGCACAGCCCCATAGAAATGAATGGGTCCGGATTCAGTGCGGGTGCAATGCGTCCTCCTCACGCATTGCACCAGCGCGGAAAACTCGCCCGTGTGAAAGGGGCCTAAGAGTGACTGAACTGAAGACATCCTGATGCTTACTGAATGGATTTCTCTTCATTCAGACTGCATTAGGATTAAACTGATCGGTTCTTTTCCAGCATTGAGCCCCTAGGACGGAACTCAATACCGGAAAAATTTAACGCAAGTGTGAAAGTACCCTTAGCTGTGGTCTGCACTCCTGACACCAGCATTTACCTCCCGGCTCTGAGCAGAGCTTACACTCTAGCTCAGAAATCCTTGTATGTATTTAGCGTGTGTGCGGGCGTGTCTCTCCTCCCTATGTGAGGCAGCATGCCCACGCCTCCTATCTTCCCCAGCCTATGGCTGGTTTGCAGGAGGTATTTAAAGGTGTCTCCTTCTACAGGAAAGCGCCTGAGCAACTTAGGTTCCTACCTAGTATCCTGTTTGAGCTGAGGTGTTCTGTTGGTTCTTGTTACATAGTTAATACGGTTGAAAAAAGACCATCAAGTTAAACCAAGGGATAGGTGGGGACATAAATCTCAAAAGGAAGTGAGACTCAGATTTCTACACGTTTTCATAAGCATCAAAGAGATTTTGCCATCTCAGCGATATGCCCCCATTGTCTGATAGGTGCGGCACCTCTTGGACCCGCACCTACACGGAGAACGGAACAGGGAAAGTAGTGGAGGGCGCACTGCGTATGTGCAGCCGCCCTTCATTCATTTCTATGGTGCCTCCGAAAAAAGCCAAGCACTGGCTCGGCTATTTCCATCGGCCCCATAAAAATGAATGGGAGCGGGGGCCCGCACATGCGCGGTGCGCTCCCATTAACTTGTATGGAAGCAGCTGGAAGCAGCAGCCACAACTCTCTCCGCTCTGTTCTCGTTGTAGTTGCGGGTACAGAGGTGGGACCCGCACCTATCAGACAAAGGGGCATATCCTAGCAATATACCCCTATTGCCTGTGATGGGAATACCTCTTTAATGTAATTTACTTTCAAGAATTTATCATGGTTCTTACAGTAACGAACTTTTGACGCTTCTGTAGACTGAACTTTATCTTCTCCAGTCGTAGGCAGTGCCCTCTTGTCTTTTGAGGGCATTTTACATGGAACAGTTTTTTACCGTAGTTTTTGTATGGCCCATTTACATATTTGTATAGGTTAATCATGTCCCCCTTAGACGTCTCTTCTCAAGACTAAATAAATGAAATTATTTTAATCTTTCCTCATAACTAAGACCTTCCTTCCCCCTTGTCAGTTTAGTCGCTCTCCTCTGTACTTTTTCCAGCTGCAGAGTGTCCTTTCTATGGACTGGTGACCAGAACTGAACTGCATATTCCCAATGAGACAGCAATAACGCTTTGTAAAGTGGTAATATTACACCCCTGCCCTGCAAGTCCATGCCTCGTTCAATGCATGACAATCACCTGGTGGCCTTAGAAGCAGCTGATTGACATTGTATGCTGTTATTTATTCTACCATCTACAAGGACACCCAAATCCTTCTCTATAAGTGACTCTCCCAGTGTTACATCCCCTAGGACATATGAAGCACCGAGATTATTACTACCAAGATGCATAACTTTACATTTATCCACATTGAACCTCATTTGCCAAGTTGATGCCCAATCACTTAGAAGTTCAAGTCAGCTTGTAGTTTATGGACATCTTCCATACACTGCACAGTAATACACAGCTTGGTGTCATCTGCAAAAATAGTAATGGTGCTATTAATCCCGTCCTCGATATCATTAATAAATAAATTAAATAATAGAGGACCCAGCACTGAACCTTGGGGTACACAACTTATAACCCGGGACCATTCTGAATAGAAATCATTGACCACAACTCTCTGGACACAGTCCTTCAGCCAGTTTTCAATCCAATTACACACTATACTTTCCAAGCCTATAGACCTTACCTTACCTAATAAATGTATATGAGGGACAGAATCAAAAGCCTGAAATTGCAGAAACTCCCTATATGTGGTTGTAAACTGCTGTATGGGCACACAGCAGGGCGCAGAAAGAAAAGAGTGTTTTTGGAGGGCAGATTTTGCTGGACTGGTTTTTAGTTAAAACTCTGGAACACTTGCCGGCATGCCGGATCCGGCATTAATTTCCATTGAAATGTATTGGTGTCGGATCGGGCATTAAAATTACTGCCTTGACGGATCCGGCCTTCCAGTGTGCGCATCCTGTGCTCCCAGTGCCTCTATACAGTAAACAGCAGCCATATCCACTCCTTAACAGTAAAGCTAGGATTTTTTTTACCTCATAGTATTACTGTTTTTTTTATTAAATATCACAAAACAGTATTAGGTATCCCTGTAATCATAATAACCTGTACAATATAGTGAACATATTATTTATGGTGATTGGTAAACAGCGTAAAAAAAATGGAATCGAAGCCTGCTTGAAATTGTGCTGGAAAACTAAGCCCTAAGACACAGCATTGTTGCTGACATCACGTTTACAGGACAGTCCAGGAGATTGAGCAGAACACTGCTCTCAAAGGCAAGGGGAAGTTGTGTCTACAGTGCAACACGCTTCAAGCCCTGCCAGTCCTCAGACATAGATGTATTGTCATCGGGATAGGGAACACAGTGGAACTTGTCATGTGACCCCGATGGAGTGCGGAAAATGGGGCATCACAGATAAACCATCACAATTAGTATGTGATGACGTGTGTTGCTTCCTGTCAATTAATGCTGAAAAATTGCAAAACTGGAATACCCCTTTAATAATACCTAGGTTCACATCTGTGTCAGAGATTCTATTAAAGGTCTCCGTTATAGATTCCGTTAAAAAATCCAGACAAAATAACGCAGCTTACTACACTATTTTGTCCGGAAAAGTGGTGGGCGCCCTGATGGAAACCCAAGAAATCTCACTATAGTCAATGAGGTTGTCTGGTCATGTTCATTTCAGAGCCAGCAATGATGTATTTGTTTTTTGTTTTTTTCCTTTCCCTGGAAAAGATCAGAAAAACTGGTGCAGATAGCAGATGTGTACATCAGTTGTGATCATTTGAGACATAAAGATACTGATTAGGATTCAAGTGATATATGTGAATACAAAGTCAAGCTCCTGTTTGTTCATTTAATGTATGATGTAAATATTGACTAGACATATCATCTGTTTGTTTGTATAGTCATTTATTCTCCTGCCATTTGAGCAGTTAATGAAAGGGAACATACACAGGTATAATTATCGACAGTCACTATTCTGAATGTCATATATACAGTTGTGTTCAAAATTATTCAACCCCCACTGAAATTGAGTGTTTTGGCCAGTTTGACATTGATTTTGATCATTTCAGTCATCTTGCTTACAATTAAATCAAAGAGGCACTTGTAAGTCAGACAAATATAACATAACATTTATAATGAAATAACCACAAATGTATTTTCTGTGCTCACATCATTATCAGTTTTATTCAACCCCCAAGTGACATTCAATCTTAGTACTTAGTACAACATCCTTTTCCAGTTATAACAGCTTTTAAACGTGAAGCATAGCTTGACACAAGTGTCTTGCAGCGATCTACGGGTATCGTTGCCCATTCTTCATGGGCAAAAGCCTCCAGTTCAGTCACATTCTTAGGCTTGCGCGCTGCAACTGCTTTCTTTAAGTCCCACCAGAGGTTCTCAATCGGATTTAAGTCTGGTGACTGCGATAGCCACTTCAAAATGTTCCAGCCTTTAATCTGCAACCATGCTCTAGTGGACTTGGAGGTATGCTTGGGATCATTGTCCTGTTGAAAGGTCCAACGCCTCCCAAGCCTCAGGTTTGTGACGGACTGCATCACATTTTCATCCAATATCTCCTGGTACTGAAGAGAATTCATGGTACCTTGCACACGCTGAAGCTTCCCTGTACCTGTAGAAGCAAAACAGCCCCAAAGCATGATTGACCCCCCGCCATGCTTCACAGTAGGCAAGGTGTTCTTTTCTTCATAGGCCTTGTTCTTCCTCCTCCAAACATAGCGTTGATCCATGGGCTCAAACAGTTCTAATTTTGTTTCATCAGTCCACAGAACACTATCCCAAAACTTTTGTGGTTTGTCCACATAACTTTTGGCATGCTGCAGTCGACTCTTCTTATTCTTTGGAGACAGCAAGGGGGTGCGCCTGAGAGTTCTGGCATGGAGGCCTTCATTATGCAGTGTGCGCCTTATTGTCTGAGCTGAAACTTCAGTACCCGCATCTGACAAATCTTTTTTCAGTTCCTCAGCAGTCACCATCGGGGACTTTTCTCCACTTTGCGCTTCAGGTAGCGCACAGCAGTCAAAGTCAGCATCTTCTTTCTGCCACGACCAGGTAGCGTTTCAACAGTGCCCTTTGCCTTGAATTTGCGAATGATGCTTCCTATGGTGTCTCTTGGTATGTTTAACATCTTTGCAATCTTCTTATAGCCATTGCCCTTCCTGTGAAGAGAAATCACATTTTCTCTTGTCTTCCTGGACCATTCTCTTGACTTCACCATGTCTGTAAACACACCAGTAAATGTCTAGAAGGAGCTGAGTATCACAGTCATTTTAAATCTGCCTAATTGGTGCTTATTATGCTTGATTGCTGCTCCTTGATATCCACAGGTGTTTTCAATACCTGATTGAAAACACTTGAATGAACCTCTGTTCTTAAGAGTGGTAGTCTTTAAGGGGTTGAATAATTGTGTCAATGAAGAAATCACAAAAAAAACATTTAATACCGTATTACAAAAACAATTGATGTCATTTTAGTTGCATTTGGTTCTTTAAAAAGTCCTTGTAAGATTTCATTCTGAACCCAATTACAAATGTACACTAAATTCCCTAAAACCTTTTACAGCATTGGGGGTTGAATAATTTTGAACACAACTGTATGCACTGATCAGGCTCTGTTCACACTCTGACAATATTGATGGATGTGGTGGACATCCATCAGACCCAACAGACCAAATAAGTATAATGGAATCAGTCTGATTTCCATCAGTTTAAGGCTACATGCACATGACCGTATGTTTGGTCCGCGTCTAAGCTGCATATTTTGCGGCTCGGACACGGACCCATTCACTTCAATGGGGCCGCAAAAGATGCGGACAGCACTCCGTGTGCTGTCCACATCCGTTGCTTCGTTCCGTGGCCCCGCAAAAAAAATAGTGTATGTCCTATTCTTGTCCGTTTTGCGGACAAGAATAGGCATCTCTATAATGGGACAGTCCTACTCAATTAGATCAATATATACGTATAGGAACGCTATCCTACAGTTCACTATCTAAATCTCAAAAAAACGGATGGCACAAAGTTCCATTAAAATAAATAGTTTATTAAATATATTAATAAAAACATACACAACAATATATTATATATGGGAAACCATTCATAAAAGCGCCATAATATCCTGCAAATAAGTTATACCAAGGGTAAATTAACTTCATATGACTCATCCACAGTTTTCTTCACTCTATCCTGACCCCGATTGTATATCCTCCTACTCACTGCAACACAGCTATTCAATATTCATGTAAAGTAGATCGCAGATGTAGTACCAACAGGCATCACTAAACATAACATGCTATATCCTTCTCTATAAATAAGTAAACCTAGCTGACCAGTATAACAAACATAAATAGACCGAGGTCACATACCCTTGAATAATCTCTGGTACTCCTATGCAGGAATGGCGCCCCCTCTACGCGCGTTTTGCGTATTTGCTTCGTCAGGAGGAGAGCTATGGAATCAGTCTGATTTCCATCAGTTTAAGGCTACATGCACATGACCGTATGTTTGGTCCGCGTCCAAGCCGCATGAATGGGCGTGGACCCATTCACTTCAATGGGGCCGCAAAAGATGCGGACAGCACTCCGTGTGCTGTCCACATCCGTTGCTCCGTTCCGTGGCCCCGCAAAAAAAATAGAGCATGTCCTATTCTTGTCCGTTTTGCGGACAAGAATAGGCATCTCTATAATGGGAGACACAGAGCGGCTTCCGTGTTTTGCGGATCCGCAAAACACACACGGTCGTGTGCATGTAGCCTTAAGGAAGAAATAGTGTAACACGCAACACTTTTTTTTCTAGTATTTTTGAGTGGACCTGTGACAGATGCTCCTAAAGGAACCTGCAACACAGGTGTGAACACAGCTTTATCATTAGGTCCACCCAAGAATTAGTTGGAACACATGAAAAATAGAAGTGTAAGCACACCAGTAGGGTAATTTCACAGAACTGTAACATCGCTGCATATCATGGTCTGTATTTTCTGGTTTGCATCAACATCCTTTAACATCCATGACTGCCCACTGTCTTTTGGTGATGGGCTGTGCGGGTTCTCAGTCTGCGGCTACATCTTTTGGCGTCGCTGCATTTGAGATCGGATAAGCGCTGCCAAAACACTCCCACACAAGGAACTGGCTGGTACTAACAGCCTTGGTTCTTAGCACAACCTATGATCCCGGCTGTTAACCCTTTGATCGCGCCGCAGTCCATACCGCGGCATGATCAAAGAGGCTCCACACTGCTGTAGGGTCACCAGGTTTCCCACTGACCTGATCAGAGACTGGGGAGTCATAGCAGTCAGCCATGAGGACCTATGAAGAACCCCAGGGCTGTCTGTACTGTAAACCTGCTGTTAGGACACAGTAGTGTTACCTTAACAGCAGCCTGTGTCATATTGACACAGCGCATACTGTAAGAGCAAACAGGAGTATGGTAATATAAATGTGAAGTAAAGTTAGAAAATAGTAATCACACAATGTGATTTTAAAAAAATATTATAAATAATGTTATATAAAAAAAAAAAATCACAACGTCCCCTCCCCAAATCACAATTATTTAGTGTAAAATAAATTTTGTTGAGCACACATCAAAGATGACCTGTCACCAAAAAAATGCAATGCAATCTGAAGGCAGCAAGTTATAGAGCAGATTGATGTATAGTTAGGCTACATGCACACGACAGTTGTTTTTTGCGGTCCGCAAAACGGGGTTCCGTTGTTCCGTGATTCGTGTCCGTTTTTGCTTCCGTTGTGTTTCCGTGCGTCTTCCGTTTTTTTAAGCGGACATGACCAAAAAGATTTTACCAAAATAAAGGCTGACAATTTTTGCCAAGTGCCTGCCAAGGGATCCACAAAAAAATGCGGACGCAGAACGCGGATGACACACAGAGGGCCATCCGCATTTTTCCACGGTCCCATTGACTTGAATGGGTCCGCGAACCGTTTTTCGCGGACAAGAATAGGACAGGTTATATTTTTTTGACGGACTGGAATCACGGACCACGGACGCAGAGGACAAACCAATGGGTCCGCAGAAAATCACGAAAAATGGCACAACGGACAAGGAATCAAACAACGGTCGTGTGCATGAGGCTTTAAACTTGTAATTTATACATTTACATCTGCAGCCCTGTGAATACCCATCGGTACAGAAGGGAGGTGTTATCAGTGACTGACAACTATCTCTTAGGCCTCTTTCACACGGGCGTCACGTTTGATGCCCGGATAGGATGCGGGTGCGTTGCGGGAAAATGCGCAATTTTTCCGCGCGTGTGCAAACTTTTGTAATGCGTTTTGCACGCACGTGGGAAAAATCGGCATGTTTGGTACACATCACTGAAGTCCGGTTTCGGGTTGAGTATTCTGGAGATTTTATTATTTTCCTTTATAACATGGTTATAAGGGAAAATAATAGCATTCTCAATACAGAATGCTTAGTAAAATGTGGATTAAGGGGTTAAAAATAAAAAACTTAACTCACCTTAGCCACTTGATCGCGTAGTTGGCGATCTCTCTTCTCTCTTAAAGCATTAGCTGCAGTGTAAAGGACCTGTGATGACGTCACATCACATGGTCCAATCACATGGTCCGTGATGTGACGTCATCAAAGGTCCTTTAGACTGCAGCTAATGCTTGAAGAGAGAAGAGAGATCGCCAACTACGCGATCAAGTGGCTAAGGTAAATTAGGTTTTTTATTTTTAACCTCTTAATCCACATTCTACAATATATTGAGAATGCTATTATTTTCCCTTGTAACCATGTTATAAGGGAAAATAATAAAGATCGGGTCCCGTCTCTTAGCAACCATGCGGGAAAATCGCACTGCATTCGCACTTGCTTGCGGATGCTTGGGAATTTCCCGCAGCCCCATTCACTTCTATGGGGCCTGCGTTGCGTGAAAAACGCAGAAACTGGAGCATGCTCATGCAACGCAAAAGTGATGCGTGAAAATCACCGCTCATGTGCACAGCCCCATAGAAATAAATGGGTCCGGATTCAGTGCGGGTGCAATGCGTCCACCTTACGCATTGCACCCGCGCGGAAAATTCGCCCGTGTGAAAGGGGCCTTATGCTCTTATACACACAGTGCTATCAGTCACTGATACCGATGATGCTGTCATCATGCATTGCATTTTTTTGTGACAGGTCCTCTTTAAATGAAAAAAAAATTCACATACCCATTAGATTATTTTGTGTGAAACATAAAAAAAATAAAAAGACTACAAAAATCCCCTTTTTCTGTTTGTTTGCAGCAAAAAAGGATATCAGATTACGCATTACCAAATAATAATATTTCTTCCGCATAAAACATATCAATAAAAAAATAAAAAGTTATGGCTGCTGAAATGCAAAGAGGCAAGAACAAAAAATGTTGCTGGTCATTACGGCCTTTTCACACCTGGTCATTAAAGGGGGTGTGCGACAAAAAATATTCTACATTTTTCAAACCAGCACCTTGATCTAAACATGTTTGTGATGGCATGTAATTAGAATAGTAGAGCCATTGGGTTAGTCTATAAAATGTATCTGTATGGCGTCACCTGCTGTTTGTCCTTTCCTTATTTCTCTGTCCACCTCACTGAGGTGGTCACACGAGCTCAGTTTAAATCTTCAACTGTCACCAGCCATATCTTCTGTTAGAAGCTGTGGCAGTTACAGAGAAAGAGCTGTAGCAGAAATGACACAACCCTGAGAAAGGACAAGCCAACTGAGCTTCCAGCCCGAAATCTAGCAGAACAATTGTAGCAATGAATGTGGAGATCTGTGGATCCATGTGAGGTACAGGTGGTACAGCTGGGCATTGTTAGGTGCAGTGCTGGAGGTGTGACAGGGAAAGGAGGAGTGCATCTTGGGTTTGGTTGAATAGAGCAACAGGAAGTGCAGCATACAGGACAGAAACAAATCAGAGTGAGGCAAACTGAAAAGTAGAGTCCAAACTGAAAAGTAGAGTCCAAACTGAAAAGTAGAGTCCAAACTGAAAAGTAGAGTCCAAACTGAAAAGTAGAGTCCAAACTGAAAAAAATGCATAGGGAAAATGTACACGCTTGCAGTGACCTTGGATGCAGAAAAATCGTTTGATCGCTTACATTGGGATTATGCTTTTTCTACTCTCAGAATGATGGGCTTTTCGGGACAGAAATTACAAGCCATTAGCAGCCTATATTCCCTCCCATCGGCGAAAGTATGGGTCAACAGGGTCCTTTCAGATCCCTTCAACATAACTAATGGATCCAGACAGGGGTGCCACCTCTCGCCCCTTTTATTTATCCTTGCTTTGGAACCTCTCGCGCAACAGTACAGTTACAGTAGGAGACAGATCCCATATAATCACTCTTTAGGCTGCTGACATCATTCTCACACTAACCGACCCCATTCAGTCTCTTAGCTCTGCCTTCGAAGTGATCTCCCAATATGGCTCCCTTTCTTATTATAAGATTAACAACACAAAATCACAGGCTCTCCCTATTAATATCCCACCTACAGAACTAGCTATACTAAAATCCTCTTATGATCTTGACTGGCAACCTTCAGAAATCCCTTAGTTAGGAATCAAGATCACTTTGCCTTGTTCCCTGCTATATGCCCAGAACTACATTCCCCTTCTTGCCACCATGTCTAAAAATTTCACAAGTTTCTCGATGCAGACAGTCTCTTGGATAGGTAGAATAGCATCATTCCAAATGAGGATCCTGCCGAAACTCATATACATATTCCGAGCCCTCCCAGTCCCGATTCTGGCCACATTCTTTCAAAAAGCGCAGGCTATATTGAACAAATATGTCTGGGGACCCTCCAAGCCCAGAGTAGCTCAAGCATTCTTGTCCAAAAAGAAACGTGCTGGAGGAGCGGGCCTTCCTGCTATTAAGGATTATTTCATTGCTATTGGCCTCTCTTTTACTCGGGAGTGGTGGGACTCGGACGGCAAGAAGGCGTGGCAACAGATAGAATCTCAAGCACTTAAACAGATCCCTTTCAGAGATTATTTAATTCACCTTCTATGGAGCTCCCACCCTCCAACTCACTGCTTTCTTACAATAACACACGCTGGCACCCTCTGGACCGCCACCCATAGAACACACAGAGACTCGACCACACACCTCGACCACAAACAGAGCTCTTCAATTACTTGAGAATCCGACATTTCCTCTTGAAAATCTTGCATTCTCCCCCTTTGATCAACTTTTCCCTCCTGAGGCTATTTCAATTCCCCTCTCTCTTGAAAAGACACTCCACGAGATATCTTTATGACTTACTGGGGGATAAAGCTACCTTTGTCAAGCCCCCCCCCCCCCCCCCCATCCATAGATGGGAATGGGAACTGAAGAAATCCTTTTCTGACGAATCCTGGGCCATAGCTATAGAATTCCTTGTCTCAAATTTTAAATGTGTCACTCACTATGAAGCGGGATTGAAAACTATGCTTCATTGGTACTTTACCCCCCAGAGACTACACACAATATACCCATCCACTTCTTCTTATTGCTGGAGGGGATGCGGTAATAGCGGCTCTTTGTTTTACATCCTCTGGACGTGCCCCATCATAACAGCTTACTGGCAGAGTATTTTTCAATTAGTGTCTAACCTGACGGGACACACGATGGACCCCTGCCCAGAACTAGCCCTATTGTTCCTTAGCATACAAGACGTGCTCCCTTTACACCGGAACATTATAGGACGTGTCCTTCTTAGCGCTAAACTGATCCTCACCAGACACTAGAAACAACTTACCCCTCCCTCTATCTCTGAGGTCATACGGGAGATCAATCAGACATGCAGGTATGAATTTTCTCTACCAACATCGGTTATCTCTCTCAAGTCCAGGCAGGATACCTGGAGTGGGTGGACCCAAAGTACCTACTACTCTCCTTGATCTACACTCGCTGGGAGCTGGGAGCCGAGTTGGAGCAGCAGGATGCAACCAGAAAACTTCCCCACCTACTCGATCTGTGCTCCCCATGTCTTTCCCCCCCCCCCCATGCCCCCTTTTTACTTGTCTTCTCGTCTTTCTATTCTTTATTGGTGCTATCTCACCTTATTTGTGTTATAGTATTTACTACCTACAAGTTATTGTACAGTGATAAGTTCTGTTGTTACCAAACTTTTGACCTATCCTGTTTTTCTCATTGCTCAACTAGCTACGCTAGCCTGCTTCTGATTTGTCTTGGTGCCAAGTAGGCAGCATCTGTGCAGATGCCCTGGCGTTGGGGCTTCGGAAGGTAACATTACTGCCTACATGCTCTATGCCAGTGATGGCGAACCTTTTAGAAGCCGAGTGCCCAAACTGCAACCTAAAACCAACTTATTTATCGCAAAGTGAAAACACAGCAATTATTCTGAATACTACAGTCCAGTATAGTATAACTGCCATGTACTTTATCATTTAGCTATAACAGCCCACCTACATACAGAGTGCTGCCTGTAATGTTCATAGTGCGTCCTGTGCTGATAAATGGCAGGAAAAGTCGAAGGCATATTGGTATGTCATAGACTTTTTCCACAGTCCGGGTGCCCACAGATGGGGCTCTAAGTGCTACCTCTGGCACCGTGCCATAGGTTCGCCATCACTGCTCTATGCACTCTTAGCTACTATGTATACCTACCTTGTGGCAAACCTTGTTTGTTTTCTATTTTTGTTCAAAATAAAAAAAATAAAAAACTGTTGAAACTAAAAAGTTCGATTCTATATGGGGACTATGGCTGACGGCTCCGGGCGCCTTCTGTCCATCCAATTGGGGGGAGGTGCTGCTAGGTAATGACAGAAAGGGGATAATTTAGCTTTGTCGGAACGTAGGGCACACCTGTGATAAAAAATATAGCATTACAAACCGGGTAAGAAGAGAGATATACGGCATGGTGCGTTTCAGGGTAGGGAGGGGGGAAGGGGGTATATATTCATATGTGCTCAGTCTTTGACTAATGTTGTACCCAATTAGGGTATATAGATGTTCACATATGTAAATCGATGTTATCTCTGGTTTTTGTACAAAAAATTGAGAAAATCAATAAAAACGATTTGATTTTAAAAAAACGCCAATCGTAATAAATGTGCCCCAATGTCCTTATATTATGGACCTCCTATGTGTCTAAATTTAATGATTTTGAATATGAGGGCCAGTGTCTTTATTTTTTGTATGTTTATAGGCTTTTAGTGTATATCAATAAAGTTTATATATTTTATACTTACTCACATCCACTCTTCAGTAAATAGTACCTTTTTTCTCCTTCCATCACCTTATACTAGTCCTATATTTATTCAGGTGATTTTTAACCGCGCTTGTTGTTTGTCAAACATATGTTTTGTCACAAGGATACCTCAAGCAATAAATTAAATCACACGTCACAAGTAGCAAGGTCTGGCCAATTTACACACTGGCCAATTTAGCAGGTGATTGTCAGAACGAAAGCATTCTTTCCCGGCAAGTGCCTGCTCGTCAGTGGTGGACACTGCTGCATTTATATGCAATGATCTCCTCCACTGTATGGGAGGAGCGATCCTTAATGCCATTGCTCGTTCCCATACAGACTTGTTTGCCGGCAGCAGAGTGTATTTAGACGGGCCAATCTGCTACCGGCATAGGTGCCTATATCGCTCGTTCATCGTGTAATCGGTGGCACCTTTACACTGCCAGATAATTAGTAATGAGCGTTCTTATAAACGCTTGTTTGCAATTCTTGGCGGATTCTCGACCTGTGTAAAGGACCTTTTAATATCTCAGTGCCTTTTGTACAGTGCCTAACAAATTGCTACAGCTTAAACACGGATATGTCCACTTCCTTTAAACAAAAATTTATTAAAACACACTAATTTTTTTTCCTTTTGAATATCACTCCTAATTAACATATTATTCAGTGACAACCCCTTCTTGTGTGCAAACAAAGGATCATCCCCAACAACCTTTCATATTTCTCCAGCACTTAGACACTATCCTGTTAATTATACGAGAGTATCTGTCATATTTTGAAATACACTCTAATCAGTTTTTCTCTGTTTTATAGGTGAAATCTATTTATCGCCAGGAAACTTATCCTGACTTGTCTATGGAGCTCTATCAATTCTGGTTACACCCTTGCTTGCAACACAGAACAATTATTCCTGTCTGGAGGCTCTCCAACAGTTAGGCCCATATATATTTGGACAGAGACAACATTTTTTCCTTTTTTGTTCTGTACATTACCACAACAGATTTTGAACAAAACAATTCAGATGCAATTGAAGTTCAGACTTTCAGCTTTAATTCAGGGGGTTGAACAAAACGATTGAATAAAAATGTGAGGAACTAAAGCATTTTTTTTAAACTCAATCCATTCATTTCAGGGGCTCAAAAGTAATTGGACAAATTAAATAATTGTTAATAAAATGTTCATTTCTAATACTTTGTTGAAAACCCTTTGTTGGCAATGATTGCCTGAAGTCTTGAACTCATGGACATCACCAGACGCTGTGTTTCCTCCTTTTTAATGCTCTGCCAGGCCTTAACTGCAGCGGTTTTCAGTTGCTATTTGTGGGCCTTTCTGTCTGAAGTTTAGTCTTTAACCAGTGAAATGCATGCTCTATTGGGTTCAGATCAGGTGACTGACTTGGCCATTCAAGAATATTCCACCGCTTTGCTTTAAAAAAACTCCTGGGTTGCTTTGGCTTTATGTTTTGGGTCATTGTCCATCTGCATTATGAAACCCCGACCAATCAGTTTGGCTGCATTTGAGCACACAGTATTTCTCTGAAAACCCCAGAATTCATCCGGCTGCTTCTGTCCTGTGTCACATCATCAATAAACACTAGGGACCCAGTGCCACTGGCAGCCATGCATGCCCAAGCCATCACACTGCCTCCAACGTGTTTTACAGATGATGTGGTATCCTTGATGTGATATCCATGATGTGGATCAGGAACTGTACCATGCCTTCACCATACTTTTTTCTTTCCATCATTTTGGTAGAGGTTGATCTTGATTTCATTCATCCAAAGAATGTTCTTACAGAAGTGTGCTGGTTTTTAAAGATGTCCAATCTAGCCTTCTTATTCTTGAGGCTTATGAGTGGCTTGCACTGTGCAGTGAACCCTCTGTATTTACTTTGATGCAGTCTTCTCTTTATGGTAGATTTGGGAATTGATACGCCTATATCCTGGAGAGTGTTGTTCACTTGGTTCGTTGTTGTGAAGGGGTTTATCTTCACCATGGTAATTATTCTGCGATCATCCACCACTGTTATCTTTCACAGGCGCCCAGGTATTTTTGCATTGTTAAGGTCACCAATGCTTTCTTTCTATCTCAGGATGTACCAAACTGTAGATTTTGCCACACTTAATAGTGTAGCAATTTCTCGGATGTTTTTTTCTGTTTTTGCAGATAAAGGATGGCTTGTTTCACCTGCAAGGAGAGCTCCTTTGACCGCATGTTTACTCCTCAGCAAAATCTTCAAAATGCAAGCACCACACCTCAAATCAACTCCAGGCCTTTTATGTGCTTAATTGAGAATGAAATTATGTAGGAATTTCCCACAACTGCCCATGAAACAGCCTTTGAGTCAAGTGCCCAATTACTTTTGGTCCCTTTTAAACAGGGTGCCACATGTAAAGGAGCTAAAACTCCTAAACCCTTCTTCCAATTTTAATTTGGATACCCTCAAATGAAAGCTAAAAGTCTGGACTTTATGTTCATGTCCATTATATAACTATAACTTGAATAATAAAAACAAAATTTGTGCCAGTGTTCAAATATATATGGACCTAAATGTATGTTATTAGGCAATGATCTTCAAAGCAAGCCATTTCAATATTAAGATGCTTACATTTGGGCAGGTATGGAAAACCAGTGCAAATAAATAAAACGTCTACCAGTTATCTTCATATTTACTATTTATTAATAGTATTAACATAGGTGGAATACAGCATTAACAAATCTGTGCACATAATGTTCTTAAAGAAACAGAGAAAGAACCCTGTTTCAGTACAGTATAAAATTCAACAGTGTAAACTAGGCATTTATAAAAAATGCAATGATGACCCTTTAATACTTTAGTTTTCAGTCCAATGCATATGAGATAATGGTATAAAATGCACACACTAGTGATTAATCCTGGTCTATAAAAGGATTATTAATCTAGCAATTCAGTGACACATTGCAATACAAACTGTAAAACATCTTCTTAGTTTCACTTCAGGGTTTAGCCACTAAATTATTCTTGCAGGAGAAATGGCAATAAAAAGTTTAACCGGCAAATGCAGTTGGTGCTATTCCTTTTACACCAAGTCCAGTAATCTGAAAAACAGTGCAAATGATATTCAATAGATTTCATTAGATAAAAAAAAACAGTAGCCTAAAAATATCAGAAATGATCTTCTTCCTCTGAAAAAGTATATTGATATATGGCTTGTTCACATTTTGGCCACACCGCCATCCTTAATGGAGCCGCGACTAGAGTTGAGCGAACTTCTGTTTTAAGTTCGTTTTCCAAAATTCGGGTTTGGGTTATCCAAGCATCCCGTTATGGATTCCGCTACCACGGACGATAACGGCTTTTGGAACACAGGATAAAGGACCTGGGGTGACGTCACTGTCATGTGATCAGTGCAGGGGGCGTGGCTCAGTACTGGATTGGATAAGAGGTCGTAGGCTACTACCTCTTATCTAATCCAGTACTAAGCCACACCCCCTGCACTGATCACATGACGGTGTCGTCACCCCAGGTCCTCCGTGTTGTCCAAGGTTCGGGTTCATTGAAGAATCCCCTTATGGATTCCAAATGCCGTTATGGTCCGTGGTAGTGGAATCCATAACGGGATGCTTGGATAACCCGAACCCGAACTTTGGAAAACGAACTTAAAACAGAAGTTCGCTCAACTCTAGTCACGACAACTATAAAGGATCTATTTAAATTGAAACCCACTGAATTAAAATGAGGTCCCTGAGGTTTCCCTCTGAGTGTCTGTTTAAGGGCCCATGCATACAACCGTATGTTTGGTCCACATCCAATTCAAATTTTTTGTGTATTGGATGCAGACCTATTCATTTCAACAGGGCTGCCTCGCCGCTCCAACAGCCCAAAAAAGATAGAACATGTCCTATTCTTGTCCGTATTACAGACAAGGAAAGGACATTTCTATGGAAGTGAAAAAGTAAATGGCAGCATATACACAGTGGAGGATCCATGTTTTGCAGAACTGGGATTTGTGAACACAAAAACACTTCTGACCAAAAGAAGTCTAAAAAATTCTGACCAAAAATTGTTAAGGCTACACAACAGTGATAAAAATGGCAGTTAAAAGCGACAAAATGGTCAGTTTTTAACGGCAGTTTTTTTCACTGATGCCTTTCTGAGAAACTGCCATTAAAAATGGGCCCCTTCAATTGTATAGGAGCTGTCAGTCTGTGAAAACACACAAAATAGGAAATGTCTTATTTTTTCATAGCTATTATTTATGGGCTGTAAAAAAAGGCCAGGTAAAAAATCCTGTAGACTACAATTGTTCTTAAAACGGACGTTAAATAAAAAAAAAAAGTCACACGGCCATTTTTCACTGTTGTGTGAATGTAGCCTAATGTGAACAGAGCCTATGAGCATGATACATAAACCATGTCTTAAACTATTAAGTGAGATTAATGGCTTCCTTGGCATAGTAGACTATATACAGTGTGTGTGTGTGTGTGTGTGTGTATATATATATATATATATATATATACACAAAAGCTAAAGAAGAAAAGACATAAATACAATCTTTCTGTTCTTGTTTTGCAATGGAAACAGGTAGAATTATATATCAAATAGTCCTTGTGGCTCGTAACAGCCATTTTTCCAATACAGTTTAGAATATCACAGGTGAATTGATTACTTCCAAGGGGCGATAAGATGGACGGTCACAATTTGGATACATATGGACAGTCACAATTTGGATATATGAGATCCGATGTGTATTGAGACTGAACTGAACCAGGTATGGAGAAGCAATAAATTACCTTGTAGATTCCCCCAGACTGGGGCTGCCGGGCAGTCCACTCTTCATCCATACCATCACAAGCTGATGTGACATACATTTCTGAATAATCCTTTCCTCCAAAAGCACAAGAAGTTGTCTTATCCACGGGTAGCTTCACAGTCTGGATCACCTTCCCTATAACAAATAAGTAGCTTTACACCCAGTATACCCAATATTACAACCAGAGCATTAGGCCAATACAAGACTAGCTAAAATTGGTGAAATGCATTGACTTTGCACATTAATTGCCATTCATTTATGCCAGGGGTGGCCAACCTTACAGACACAAAGAGCCAGAAAAAAAAAGTATGACTGCCAGGAGCCACAATGTGTTTCAAGATTTCTCAGATGACACCCCATGCACAGATGACACCCTCATGCTCAGATGACCGCCCCATGCTCAGATGACCGCCCCATGCTCAGATGACCGCCCCATGCTCAGATGACCGCCCCATGCTCAGATGACCGCCCCATGCTCAGATGACCACCCATGCTCAGAGTACCACCTTATGGTCAGATGACCGCCCCATGCTCAGATGACCGCCCCATGCTCAGATGACCGCCCATGCTCAGATGACCGCCCATGTTCAGATGACCGCCCATGTGCTCAGATGACCACCCCTATGCTCAGATGACACCCCTATGCTCAGATGACACTCCTATGCTCAGATGACTGCCCATGCTCAGATAACTGCCCATGCTCAGATGACTGCCCATGCTCAGATGACTGCCCATGCTCAGATGACTGCCCATGCTCAGATGACCGCCCCATGCTCAGTTGGCTGCCCTATGCTCAGATGACATGCTCATGCTTGAATGACCTCCCTCTCCCCCATTCTGAGATCATGTGTGGGGGAATGATTTGACATAGGGGAGATGTGAGCGTGGGGTGTCTGATTTTTGGTGTCTTATGTGAGCACTGGGGAGGCTTATTTTTTGGGTCTATGAGAATTTGGGGGTCTTATCTAAACTCATACTACTCCCATGTCAGATAAGACCCCCATGATCAGTACTTTAATTTAAAAAAAAACTGCATAGGAGGCTTATCCTACCTCTGCTGCCGCAGCTCTGAGGACTGTGGTGCCCTCTCCACCGTCACCTGATGTGCACAGCGTCAAGTCAGAGCGCTGGTCTCCACGTATTAAGGGGGGAGGGTGCACTGCGCCACCAATGATAATTAACCTTTAATACAGATACAGGAGGCGGGTGCCGGCAGAATCATATAGCTGACACCTGGCCTCTATCACGGCGCTGTGATCCCTGGCAGTTAACCCCTCAGGTGCGGCACCTAAGGGGTTAACTGCCGCGGATCTCAGCTACCTCTCATAGAGGTCGGATGCGGGCTTTATGATTCTTCAGCCAGCACCCGCCTTCTGTATTTGAATAAATGAGTGAGTTAACTTCATTGGTGGCAGTGGCCACAGCCCCTCTCCTCCTCTTCCCTTCTGTGCTCTCATTGGTGGCAGCGGCAGCAGCAACACAGGGGGGAGGGGTTCACTGCTTCCGTCTCCCCTGTGCTGCTGATATTTCAATTCATGCGACATCTGTAGTACAGGAATAGCTGGCCTGCTCCCCGCGAGCCACATATGCAGGGGAGAGCGCGCTCCTCTGCGAACCTCAAATTAAGGTGCTAGGAGCCGCATGCGGCGGGTTGGCCACCCCTGATTTATGCTGTACATTTGGCTGGATCACATATGCAACTGCTAGATCAATTGTACTGAGCAATGTTTGAGCAATGTTCCAGGCAACAATAATGAACAACTCGTTGTAGCTCGTGGCACAGACTGCTTCGCCTGGCTCATTTGGCATGCAAATGAGCCAGTAAGGTGCCCAGAGGGGTGTCACTCTTGCCGGAAGGAGCCTAGACACGCTTCCCGCTAGTGTCCAAGCCCGCCCTCATGCTAGGAGCAGGGAAAAGGGGGGCAGAGTTATGGCTTGAATGTGATGAAGGAGGGGTGGGTGATCACATTGTGGCAGGAGGCATGCCTGGGCTCCTTCCTGCAAGAGTGACGCCCCTCTGGCTCATGGCTTTACTTCAATAGTGATTATCCTGGTGACAGATTTCCTTTAACATCCTACATGTTCTTATTGGTAGTAAGACAAGAACAATGAATGTATCATCTCATAATCAGTGTAGAAATATCACATTCCTTTTGTCAATTATTATGCAGATTAGACATCACCTTTATTTTTGTGGCCATTGTTAGTATACTGTATACATGATATCTGTGTTAGTACTTCCCTCCTCCTACACTTATTTTAATTTATGATTTAATAAAGTGAGTTTTTATATCACTGAACACACCTCTTTCTCCTTTCGTGACATTACTGTATACATGTACAATAAGTACATCATCCAACGAAAATATACTTATAAGAAAACAAAACTAATGTGTGTATATATCCTACCAGCCTGAGGATCAATACGGATCACCCTTCCTCCATTATAGCAAGCGACCCAAAGTTTCCCCTCTGCGTCTATGCACATGCCGTCAGGAATCCCTTCATCCTGCTGCAACTTGTAGACATGGCGGCGGTTGGCTGTGGAGAGAAGCTGATTTTGTAATTTACACTGACTAGCAGAAATGCAAAAAAAGACCCAATTGTACCTTTTACTTATCGTTAGCCAAATTAAAATGTTGTTAATTGTATACATTATTCAATAGACAGCCAAGTAAGTAAAAGAGTCTGGTCCAGAGCCAAAGAAACTGTGCTTCTCAGCTAGCCAGTTGCCCATGACTTGACCTGTTTTTAACAATGCATGTTGTCAGTTTCTGCTAATATATGTGCATTAAAACTGTATAACCAGTCAAACGGGTTGTTTGAGATTTTGATGGCCTATCCTCCATTGAGTGCTGCTGCCAGTTCCTAGGCCAGTGGCGTCATGTTCATCTGTGAAATGGCCTAGGCACTACTCAGTCTTAGTCAAGTGAATTGGTCTGAGCTGCAATACAAAGCACAGCTGCTATACAGTGTATGACACTCTACTCACTGGAGTGCTGCGGCCTTTTCAAACAGCTGATCAGCAAGGGTGCCAGGAGTCGGACCCGAAGTGATCAGATATTGATAAACTATCCTGAGGATAGGCCATCCATTTAAAAATCTCGGACAGCCCCTTTAGGATATTAGGAAAGTTTACTGTACAAGGTTGCTTTAAAGTGCGTCATTTAGAGGCATGGAGGCTTTTGTTTTTGTTAGATTACCAATTTACCATATGTGTTTTTTGTATATGTGCATACCCCCATGACAATGTGACAAAATGTTGTGAATATATACAGTGCATTCGTAAAGTCTTTAGACCCCTTCACTTTTTTTTTTTTTTGACATGTTTTTATGTTGAAGCTTTGTGCTAAAATGAAAAAAATAAAAAAGTTTTCCCCATCAATCTGCCCTTCATACCCCATAATGAGAAAGTGATAACACAATTTTAGACAGCTTTTCAAAATTATTAAAATGGAAAAAACTAAAGTTTTGCATGGACATAAGTATTCAGACCTTTTTACTGTGGGGATCTTCCATTTATCTTGATCATCTTTGAGATGTTTCTACACCATGGAGTCTACCTGTTGTAAATTCAGTTGATTGGACAAGATTTGGAAAGACATACTCCTGTATATACAGTTGAAACCAGAAGTTTACATACACTATATAAAAAGACACATATGCATGCTTTTCTCAATATCTGACATGAAATCAGAATAAACCTTTCCTGTTTTTGGTCAATTAGGATTACCACCATAATTATTATAATTTGCCAAATGCCAGAATAATGAGAGAGAGAGAATGTTTTAAGGCATTTTTATTACTTTCTGCAATGTCAATGTCAAAATAGATGGTACCATGAGGAAAGAAGAATACTAAAGTAACATCTCAAGACATCAGCCAAGAAGTTAAAGCTTGGGTCTTCCAAATGGACAATGATCCAAAGCATACTGCCAAACTGGTTACAAATTGGCTTAAGGATAACAAAGTCAATGTTTTGGAGTGGCCATCACAAAGCCTTGATCTCAATCCTATTGAAAATTTATGGGCAAAGCTGAAAAGGCAGGTGCGAGCAAGGCGACCAGCAAACATGGCTTAGTTAGACCAGTTTTGTAAGGAGGAATGGGCACAAATTCCGACAAACTATTGTGAGAAGCTTGTGGAAGGATATCCAAAATGTTTGACCCAAGTCATACAGTTTAAGGGCAATGGTACCAAATATGAATGAAATGTATGTAAACTCTTGACTTTGCAGAAAGTAATAAAAATGCCTTAAAACATTCTCTCTCTCTCTCATTATTCTGGCATTTGGCAAATGAGAATAATTATGGTCATCCTAATTGACTAAAAACAGTAAAGGTTTATTCTGATTTCATGTCAGATATTGAGAAAAACATGCATATGTGTCTTTTTATATAGTGTATGTAAACTTCTGGTTATATATATATATATATATATATATATATGTATATATATATATATATATATATATATATATATATTGTGGGAGTTGCTCTGGTAGACAGCGGTGCGGGTGCAGTATAGAGGCAAAAGAGAGTCCAGGTAGTGCAGCAAACAGTGTTTTATTTCACACTTGCACAAACAAAACTCAAAACAGACACTTAGTGTTACTTCACACAGCAAAAACTTGAGGCAAAACAAAAGTCCAAGACTGAATCAAATTCACCTGTGTGGTTTAGGTGCGTGTTCACACCCGGCTGTCAGCCCAGCCGCAGGAAAGTCCAACCTCAGGCTTCCAGGCAGACTGCACGCCTCTTAGCAAGCTCTTGCTTCCAGCCCTGAGAGCTCCACAGAACACCAGCAGTTTCCAGGTTAAATCACCTCAAATCCTAGGTGTTAGTTCACACTCGGCTGAATGCTCAGCAACACAAAAAGTCCACTGACCGTCTTTAAATGGCCTGCTCTTCTGACACACAGGTCTCAGCTTTTCAGCCCAGCACAGGGCTAAGATCCCAAACACAGAGAGAGAGTTTGCATAAAACCCAGCTGTCTTTTTAAAGGCACCTAGGCATTAACCCAAAAAAAACCCGGACCGGCACCTAAAATCCGGTCCAGTATTTGCCCTCACCTGGCTGCAATCAACCCAGCAGCACAGGCTGAGAGGAAAATACCTGTTTTTTACCACCAAACCTCTCACTGTGTCACAATATATAAGGTCTGATAATGCATATCAGAGTAAAAACCAAGCCACAAGAGGAAATAACTGCCTGTAAAACTCAGAGACAAGGTTGTTTTGGAGGTACGGATCTGCAGAAATGTATAAAAAATTTGCTGAATTGAAAGTTCCCAAGAGCACAGTGGCCTCCATAATTCTGAAATGAAGGAAGCTTGGAAAAACTAGGACTTTTCCTAGAGCTGGCTGCCCCACCAAACTAAGAAATTAAGCACCTTGGTAAGGAAGGTGACCAATAACCAAATGGTCACTCTGGCTGAGCTCCAAAGATAACATGTGCAAATGTGTGAAATGTCCAGGCGGTTAACTATCACTGTAGCACTTTATGGCAGAGCAGCCAGAAATAAACCTCTCCTCAGTAAGACAAAAGAAAACCTGCCTGGAGTTTGCAAAAAAAAACAAGAAAAAAAAAAACACTTTAAGGACTCTCAGACTGGGGGCAACAAAATTGTCTGGTCAGACAAAACCAAGATTGAATATTTTGGCCATAATTCTAAGCTTCATTCCTAGAGGCAACCATTGCTCATCACTTGCCCAATACGATCCCTACAGGAAAATATGGTGGTGGCAGAATCATGTTGTGGGGGTGTTTTTCAGCAGCAGGGACAGGGAGACTGGTTGGGATTGAGGGAAAGGAGAATGGAGCAAAGTACAGAGATATTCTTAATGAAAACCTGATCCAGAGTGCTCTGGACCTCAGACGGGGCCAAAGGTTCAACTCTAACAAGACAATGAACCTATGCTCACAGCCAAGACAATATAGAACTAGCTTAGAGACAACTCTGTGAATGTCCTTCAGTGACCCAGCCAGAGCTCTGACTGAACCCAATCGAACATCTCTGGCTGTCCACCGATAGTCCCCATCCAACCTGACAGAGCTGGAGAGGATCTACAGAGAAGAAAGGCAGAAAATCCCCAAATCCAGGTGTGCAAATCATACCCAAAAAGAGTGGTGGCTATAATTGTTGTATTTGAATCACGGTGCTTCAACTAAGTACTGGTACTGAGTAAAGCATATGAATATTTATGTTAATGCAAGATTTTAGTTTTTCCTTTTCCATAAATTAGCATAATTAGATTTAGATTTCTAACATTCTGTTTTCACTTTGCCATTATGGGGTATTAAGTGCAGAATAATGGGGATTTTGTTATTATTTTAGCACAAGAACGCAACATAACAAAATGTAAAAAAAAATATATATATATGTAAGAAATCTGCTGAGCTTTTGTGTAAAGTCCTCATTAAGGTTGTGACGCTGCTGTGCTCATTACTGAGCTACAGTGGATATAAAAAGTCTACACACCCCTGTTAAAATGTCAGGTTTTTGTGCCGTAAAAAAATGAGACAAAGATAAATCATTTCAGAACTTTTTCCACCTTTAATGTGACCCATAAACTGTACCACTCAATTAAAAAACAAACTGAAATCTTTTAGGTTTGTGCGCACTTAGATGCCGTGGTCAGAAGTGACCGCTCCATCTGAGTGGGTTAAATGTCCGCGATCGACATTACTGCCGGTCGCGAACATGAGCTGCAGGTGTCTGCTTGAAGAAGCAGGCGGCCACCTGCGGCTACAGCGCCCACATCCAGCAGGATCCATCTTTAAACATCGGCACAGGGTGTACATGTACGCCCTGTGTCCTTAAGAGGTTAAGGGTGTGCACACTTATGCAAACATATTATTTTATGTTTATATTTTTTCTTCCCTCTGCCTAAAAGATTTCAGTTTGTTTTTCAATTGAGTTGTACAATTTATAGGTCGCATTAAAGGTACCTATAGACTTTTTATATCCACTGGTATGTAAATGGATTCCCAGTCTTGGAGAACACCTTGATAACTGCAGATGACCGGGAAGAACTTGCAAGGTGATTGTACTGATAAGCCCATGAAAGGATATATTGAAGTAGGAATATAGATTTATGTTACTGCAGTGATGTAATTCTAAGTATTGTAGATGTTTAGGGGTTAAATCAAATTAAAAATAAAAAATTTTTGGTGACTTTTTTCCATGTCACATCTCAGCAGTTATTTTAGGTGGAGGGAAAAAAACAAAAAAATAAAAAATAATGTGGTTGCATAAGTGTGCTCACCCTCTTATAACTGGGGATGTAGCGGTGTTCAGAATTAAGCAATCACATTCAAAACCATGTTAAATAGGAGTCAGCATACACCTGCCATCATTCACAGTGCCTCTGATTAACCCCAAGTAAAGTTCAGCTGCTCTAGTTGGTCTTCCCTGAAATCTTCTTAGTCGTATCCCACAGCAAAAGCCATGGTCCACAGAGAGCTTCCAAAGCATCAGAGGGATCTCATTGTTAAAAGGAGAAGGGTACAAAAGAATTTCCAAGGCATTAGATATACCATGGAACACAGTGAAGTGGAGAAAATGTGGCACAACAGTGACATTACCAAGAACTGGATGTCCCTTAAAATTGATGAAAAGACGAGAAAAGACGAGAAGAAAACTGGTCTGGGAGGCTACCAAGAGGCCTACAGCAACATTAAAGGAGCTGCAGGAATATCTGGCAAGTACTGGCTGTGTGGTACATGTGACAACAATCTCCCATATTCTTCATATGTCTGGGTTATGGGGTAGAGTGGCAAGATGAAAGCCTTTTCTTATGAACAAAAGCATGTGGGAAATGGTGTTATGATCTGATGAAACCAAGGTTGAACTTTTTGGCCCTAATTCCAAAAGATATGTTTGGCGCAAAAACAACACTGCACATCACCAAAAGAACACCATACCCACAGTAAAGCATGATGGTGGCAGCCTCATGCTTTGGGGCTGTTTTTCTTCAGCTGGAACTGGGGCCTTAGTTAAGATAGAGGGAATTATGAACAGTTCCAAATACCAGTCAATATTGGCACAAAACCTTCAGGCTTCTGCTAGAAAGCTGAACATGAAGAGGAACTTCATCTTTCAGCATGACAACAACCCAAAGCATACATCCAAATCAACAAAAGAATGGCTTCACCAGAAGAAGATTAAAGTTTTGGAATGGCCCAGCCAGAGCCCAGACCTGAATCCGATTGAAAATCTGTGGAGTGATCTAAAGAGGGCTGTGCACAGGAGATGCCCTCGCAATCTGACAGATTTGGAGTGTTTTTGCAAAGAAGAGTGGGAAAATCTTGCCAAGTCAAAATGTGCCATGCTGATAGACTCATACCCAAAAAGACTGAGTGCTGTAATAAAATCAAAAGGTGCTTCAACAAAGTATTAGTTTAAGGGTGTGCACATTTATGCAACCATATTATTTTATTTTTATATTTTTTCTTCCCTCTCCCTAAAAGAGTTCAGTTTGTTTTTCAATTGAGTTGTACAGTTTATAGGTCACAATAAAGGTGGAAAAAGTTCTGAAATGATTTATCTTTGTCTCATTTTTTTACATCACAGAAACCTGACATTTTAACAGGGATGTGTAGACTTTTTATATCCACTGTATAAGGCTGTCCATACACACTGCGATCTGGCAGTACGATCCGAATGCTTATCACCACAAATTTCCAGGCTACACATGTACTTGAAACAAACAAAATGTACAGGTGACTCCTGGAAAGTACACTACTGGACTCCATTGTATACAAGCATTCTGAGGTTGGGGCTACACATAGACTATTTGTAGCACTTTTAATTTATTTTGATTATCAAGTCAGTACACAAGATTGCATACAAGTCAATTTCCAGTTTGGAGTATAGCTGTAGCTCAAAAATAAAAATTAATTAAAAGTGCTACCAAAAGTCAAGCTGTATCTCCAAACTAAAAAGTTTGCCTATAGTACAGAGAATGTCAGAGCCAATGCAAAAGGGAGATAGTGAATCACAATTCTGTTGAACAGCTATGTTTAGCTGGACAAGTATTTATTTTCTGTTTTACTGCATAAATTATATGCTGATAAGTTTTATTTAATCGAATCTACAAATAGTGCTTACTTACATGTTTTTCCTGTTTTCACATCATAATCTAATGCATCAACTGTATATGAAAGGCTGTCAATGTAGTACATGGTTTTGTGATCTAAAGACCAGTCTAAACCATTCGAGATATCCACCATGTCAAAGTGCTTCACCACCGAGTGATCCGCATACAAAGTGAATAGTGAGCCCTGGTTCCTCTCCACAACTGCAGGACGGATTTCCTGAGACATGGTGCCTATGAAGAGACAATGCAAGTTAACTTTCACAAAACTCAGGGGTGGCTTTTAACAAGAAAAATGCAGTGATATTAAATGAAGAAAACAATTGCATTCTGTAATGGCAGGTTAGAAAACCAATGGTAGCATTTTCCTCTAGACTGGGATAGTGACTTATCCTCTTTTTGATTACACTACTGGCTTCAAAGACTGCATGGAAAAAACTACACAATAATATTAATAACAACATATTCTATGTATTTGAATTAAAGAAGACACATCACCTGGTAAAACTTTGAAATCTTCCTACCTACCTCATTAGCACCACCACTGATACTCTTTTTATATTTCTGCCACCCATTCACTATTCAAGGCCAGTACTGTAGTTCTGGTGCCTGATATGCAAAGGTGCCTGTGTTCAGCCAAGGAGGGGTTCCTCACTGCTCTGTTGCTGTCCACTCCGTGTAGACAGCATCAGAGGAGGAAAGATCACTCACTCAGGAGTGCCAGGGACTGCCCATTGCCTGAACACGGGTACCTCTGCATATAGGGCACCAGACCTACTGGCCCCAATAACTCGGGAACAGGGAGGCAACAGAGAAAAGTACTGGATTACTCAGGTGAATGGCACAGATTGAGTGAGGTAGGCAGAATAAAAAGCTGTACCAGGGGATAGGTCCTATTCAGTTGAAACTCTTTAGAAATATTCAGAGATATTAGTACAACTACATTATAGTAATTACCATATATCTAACTCTTTTAGCTAAGAAAAGCCTAGTTCACACATCAGTGTATTTTTCAGTGATTTCCACCAAAACCAGGTGTGGCTCAAAAACACAGAACAAGAACAAATCTTCCCATTATTCTTTATCTCTGTGTGAGCTCTACTCCAGGTTTTGGCTACAATCAGTGATGGAAATCAGTGACCAAACGCTAACCAGAACACTGACATGTGAACTAGGCCCAAAAGTGGATTCACACTGTTTGATTCTTGGGCAGATTATCGGTAAAGAATGTTCCACGAATTCCCGTTCCCGACAATTTGTCCATTTAAATGTGCCGCCGATCACCTGATGAATGAGCAAAACGCTAGTTCATCGGGTGATCCTGACGTTCGTGCAGGCACACCAATTATCATATCTGGGTGGCAGATTGTACTGTCTAAACAGCAATCTGCCACCTAGAAAAAGTGCAACTGTATGGGGACGAGCTATCGCAATAGCGATCCCTCATCCTCTTAATGTGAAGGAGATCGCTGCATGTAATTGCAGTGGTCTCCTTCACCTAACAAGCAACTGAATGTCAGGAAGAAACGCTTCCTTTCCGACAATCGGCTTTCTGGTTGGCGCATATAAACCCGCCTTTGAAAACCTTGGCCAGTCCATGTATTACACTTCTTTGGACAGCTGGAAGCTTCCATTGCCAATATCACATGATTGTCAAGGTTTCCAAAAGTCAGACTGTTGTTGAACATCGGATCACCAGGGTATTTATTTTTTATTTTTTCAGAAATGGTTGTCTTGGAGAGACAACCCCTTTAAATTGATAATGAAATGCTACTGCACCCGCAAAAAATCTCCCTTCTGGATCTACTTTTCCATCATTGAAACGATTGTTAGGCTTATCTTCATCAACTCGAGCAAGGGGGGTTACTGACAGGTCTTTCCAATTCAGGGCTGAGAATGTAGTGCCTGTGGCGACTACATAGCCCCCGGACTTTCGCAGGGCAACAGAGCCGACCGGTTCGTCTATAGAGAAGACAAAATAAATTGGCATTTTCAATTTCATTTGGAAATAAAACACAATAGACAGTATAACCTAGTTGTAGCTAAGAGAAAATGTAACTGGGACTCTGCATAACTGTACTGGGATGAGGTACCATAAATGAATCAAGTCAAAAATTATCTGTTGCCTATACATAGTTTAAGGGGCTGTGTGATGTGGAAAGTAATCTTTAAATACCCACACAGGATGCCACAGACATGGAGGTGATGGTGTAAACCAAAAAGTTCTCTTTTTATTAACCACAAGGAGATACAATTCTTGATGGTTACAACTAAGTTGAAGCATAGTCTTTAAGTATAGCAGTATAAGCCAAACAAAGAACAGTCCTGTTCTCATAAGAAGTCTCTCCAGGGTACAGTTCTACAATAAACATTGACATAAATTAGGAGATATGCCTAAAGGAACAGAACTGTGCCATCTGGCAAGTGTGGCCATCAGTCCCTCTGCAGTCACCTTTTCTAACCATCTTGGCTTAATGGGACACTTGCGGTGATGGAGCTCCACTACTACCATATGTATAATCTCTCAGAGCCTTTCAGTCAATAATGCCTCACCCGCTGGACAGACCCCATTTTCTTTCGAGTTGTGAACTCACTTCTTCCACAGTCTAGAGCAGTTTCACTTTTCTATAGGTTCATGTCTTTTCTTAGCTTTGCTCAGCCCCGAGCTCCATGTTACTTTCTTCCTCGACCCTATCTCTCTTCGCCAAGCCCAACACCCTCTGCTAGTGGTCTCAACTTCTGTATTACATAACCACTGCTAATGTGATTGCTCACCGAACACAAGTGTAAGCCCTACCACGTTCTGGCACCAATCTAGTCCTATTTATGAAGTTCTATTTCCCCATCCAATTGAACGCCCATGGCCTTGCACTTTCTTGTTTCCTGACGTCATTACAGGGTTCCAAAGATGGCCCTGTGCATTACAAACCTCCTGCAAAATGGTCACTAGGACCAAAGTTCCCACTGTCATACAGAACAAGTGCCACCCAAAAACAAAAATCCCACTGTATACAACACAAAATACAGTGCACAACATGGTATTATGAAAACATGACATATATAACAAGTCCACTAAAAGCATTGGGGGAAATTTATCAAACGGGTGTAAAGTAGAACTGGCTTAGTTGCCCATAGAAACCAATCAGATTTCACCTTTCATTTTCCAAAGGAGCTGCGAAAAATGAATAGTGGAATCTAATTAGTTGCTATCAGCAACTAGGCCAGTGCGACTTTACACAAGTTTGATAACTCTTCCCCATTATATATACACAAGGCTATCCCTTGGGGCATACTCTTACAGCTGCACCAACATTCAGTTGGAAAGTAAATTATATCACATATACTGCATCTGATTAGAGATAATGAGACATGCATACCTGGAGGTGCTGGTTCCCAGAGACCTGCTAGACTATACTTTTACTAATATATCATCAGTCCATAAAATGTTTGTATTGAAGTAGATAATCATTTTCAATGATACCAGTTCCACCCTTCTCAAAAAACAAAAACAAAAAAAACAATGACCAATTTTGTTACTGTGACATTTACCTAGAGATGCACTCTGGATTTTGTTTGTACTGGGGTTCCAGCGACAGACCTTCTGTCCTGTAATATCAACGTACACTAGAACGCCTTCCCTGTCATCCCAGACCGGTGACTCTCCAATCCGGTACCTCTCAGTGACAACACATTCAATCTTGATAGAAGACATGGTTCTATATAAATGGAGACATTGAGAGAAATAATAATAATGTAAAACGTAGCTTAATTGGTACTGATAACATTCAACAGTATGTATCAAAGACAGCTATCTTAGGCCTCTTTCACACTTGCGTTCTGAGGATCCGGCAGGCACTTCCGTCCCGCCGGATCCGTCAGAACTCAAGTCGCCTGAAAGCATTAGAAGACTGATCAGGATCCTGATCAGTCTTCGAAATGCTTTGAGGTTACTATGGCAGCCAGGACGCTATTAAAGTCCTGGTTGAAATAGTAGTAGTGGGGAGCTGGGGAGCAGTATACTTACCGCCCGTGCGGCTCCCGGGGCGCTCCAGAATGACGTCAGAGCGCCCCATGCGCATGGATCATGTGATCCATGCGTGTGGGGCGCTCTGACGTCTCTCTGGAGCGACCCGGGAGCCGCACGGACTGTAAGTATACTGCTCCCCCGCTCCCCACTACACTTTACCATGGCAGCCGGGACTTTAGCGTCCTGGCTGCCATGGTAACCATTGAGAAAAAGCTAAACATCGGATCCGGCGATGCGCCGAAACGACGTTTAGCTTCCGGATCTGGATTAATGTCTTTCAATGGGCATTAATTCCGGATCCGGCCTTGCGGCAAGTGTTTAGGATTTTTGGCCGGAGCAAAAAGAGCAGCATGCTGCGGTATTTTCTCCAGCCAAAAAACGTTCCGGTCCTGAACTGAAGACATCCTGATGCATCCTGAACGGATTTCTCTCCATTCAGAATGCATTGGGATAATCCTGATCAGGATTTTTCCGGTATAGAGACCCGACAACGGATCTCTATGCTGGAAAACAAAAACGCTAGTGTGTAAGAGCCCTTAGGCCTCATGCACACAACCATATTCATTTTGCACCCTGCCAACCATGGATCCCCAAAATACAGATACCTTCCATCTGTTTTCTCAGTCCCATTAGTATAATTGGCTATTCTTGTCCACAAACCGGACAAGAATAGGACATGCTCTCTAATTTGTGAGCCAGACATATGGATGTGCTGTCTATTCTTTTTGCGGACCCATAGAAATGAATAGGTCCACGTGCGATCTGCAAAAAAAGTGGATCAGACTCAGATCTAAAATACGATCATGTGCGTGAGGCCTTAGGTGGAGGAGGAGTCCAATCACATGCTCATCTGGTCATGTAGCAGAGTGGGGTATGTGTCCAACCCCTTGGTTTTAATGTTTTAAAAAACAGTTGTCTAAATATGGAGTAAAGATTGTTAAGTCTATCCGTACACCTAGTCACACTTATTGCATTTTCAGTTTTTAAATTGACTTGGCATTTCTTGGGAACCATGGAAGACATGGGATTATACTTGCACTGTTCACATTTTAACAAAATCTATTTATTGCAGAACATTAGAAACTAAAACATCCTGGGCACATTCAGAAAGCTTCAAAATTAGAGAAAACACATTTATACGCTACATATATTAAAAGAGTTAAAAAAACATACCAGGATTCTGTGATGCTTTTGCAAACTAGCATAATAGAATAATAGTTCCTTATCTCAAAAGTGTTGTTTTTCTAAGAAATTAGATGCTTTTTTGCAAAGTTTGAAGGAAAAGTGAAAAAACATGATCCTTTCAACCAGAAGGAAGTTAGTTCCCCTCTATAAGTACATTTCCTGCAGCTCTCTTGCAGAGGAGAGGTCAAAGGATTTGTTTTCGCTGCAAGGAGAAAAAAAAAAAAAAGATCCAACAGTAGGCCGAAGTAACCCAAGTAGGCCACCTGCTGGAGCAACGAAGCACTTCACTACACACTATAGTGCATGCTAAATGTGAAAACGTTAGGTGCATATGGCATACCTCCCAACTACGGTCAAAGAGGGACACATGGTTCGTTGTGTGAAATATCAATTTTTCATGCTTATACACTTTACAAAGTTTTCCTTTATACAATAGTGCAAAAATGATCAGAATACAGAAATTTCTACAACTCTAATTGCATTTAATAATAAAATACTATAAGACGGGCTCCAATATACAGACAGGGACCAGACCAACACTTTCTGGATCAATATTGTAAATGTAATAATGCAAATCTATACCTCAGATCAAAAAGAAGGACATTCATGGAGCAAAGAGGGACAGAGGGACTTGGGTCAAATGTAGGGGCTGTCCTTCCAAAAGAGGGACACTTGGGAGGTCAGAGCTTTTTATTCCCAAGCATCTTTTGAACAACCCTAGACCCCCTTTCAGGGTTCATCTTTGTTTTTTTGAGGTGTACTAAAAAACTGCCAGATACTTGCTAGTGGCCTTTTAGAAATGATGATACATTTACGCAGTAGAAGTTTTATTTTTTTAGGTTCTAATATTGTTTTGAAGTCTTGATAAAAAGTCTGATTTAAAAAAAATAAAAAGCAATGAAATGAAGCAAGTCCTTACAGAGGCGGACTTATGTGCAACTTGTGAAACTGCAAAGAGGCTTAGTAGGTTGGGGGTCTACTGCTACCCTAAGAGCAGCTTCCTACTATCTGTTATGTTAAATCTCCTGATGAAATCATGCAAAAATGTATATATTTTTTTTAACATGTTATAGCTTCTAGGCTTTACTGAGTGCTGAATTATACATCATACATGGGATGGGTAGTTCAGTATTTAGTTCTGAGCATATTTGTAGTGAATTTGGTTCCATGGCATTTTAGCCTTATAAACATGGATGTGATTTGTTATATCCTCTCCACATATAGAGAGGATAGGGAAGGGCAGATTGATATACATATTTTTGTGAGAAAAGAATCAGTAAAACCTGTAATTTATACATTTATATCTCTGCTTTTTCCACTCCCTGTGAACAGCATCGGGACAGGAGGGTGTGTTATCAGTGATTGATAGCAATGGTGTATAAAGCTGGATTTACACGGGACGATGTAGCGCCCAATTGTCGGGAAGGAAGTGTTCCTTCACGATAGTCGGCTGCTCATTCAGTGAAGGAGACCACACATTTACATGCAACAATCTCCTTCACTGTATGAGGACAGGGGATCACTATTGCAATCCCTCTTCCACATAAAGAATCATGGTTTCTGAGCAGCAGATCGTGTGGTCTGAACAGCGATCTGCTGCCCAGAAGCCATGATCGGTGGTGCGTGCTCAAACACCAGGATCGCCCGATGAACATGTGTTTTGCTTGTTCATCGAGTGATTGATGGCACATTCACACAAGCAGATTGTTGGGAACGACCGTTTGCAGAATCTGCGCGATAATCGGTGCGTCTAAATGCGTCTGGCATAAGAGATAGCTGACAGTCACTTATAATACATCCTAACTGTACTGATGGGTTATCTAGTTTTTCGAGAAAATAAATATAAATAGCTGCAAATCTATGAAAACAAAAAATAAACTCTACTCACCTCTAATTTTCCCCAGCAATCCAGCACAGAAGCACCAGGAGTCCCCCAAGTACAAGCAGCCAGCATGTGACCGCTGCAGCCAATCAGTGACATCACTACTCCGAACTCAGAGCCATGATACCAGTAATATGGCAAGTGACTGCTGCAGCCCTCACATGCTGGCTGCTTGTAATCATGGACTGGAAGGACCGATTGAGCTTATGCGCTGGATTGCTGGGGGAAAGAAGAAGTGATTGGAGGTTATTTTTTTGTTTCCTTACATTTTTAGGTACTGATATGAACTGGCTTCATAAGAAACTAACTGTTTATCTTGAATAGTGACTTAAAGGGAACCTGTCACTTTGAGCTTGGTGTCTGAGCATGCAGGCGGCATGGTATAGAGCAGGAGGAGCTGAGCAGATTGATATATAGTGTTGTGGGAAAAGATTGAGTATTTCATTCATTTATATCCTTGCTCATTCTGGGCTTTGATGTCAAGGAGGCGGTCCTATCAGTGATTGACGGCCTGCCCTCTATGTCTGTGTATACAGGAAAAGCTGTCAATCACTGATAGGACCACCTCCTGGACTTCAAAGCCCAGAATGAACAGGAATTAAAATTAATAAAGTACAAGTTTTACTGAATCTTTTCCCACAATATTATATATCAGTCTGCTCAGCTCCTCCTGCTCTATAACATGCTGCCTGTAGCTCAGACACCATCTGACCATTAATTGGCCAGAAAATCTGTAAGATAACCGGTTGATGTAATACAGCCCTTAGGGTGCTTTCACACAATCAGTGATTTCCATCAGTTATTGTGGGCCAAAACAAGGTGTGGGTCAGAAACACAGACCATTAGATCTTTCCATTATATGTTATCTCTTTGTTGACTCCATCAGTGATTGGGGCTCACAACAACGAATGGAAATCACTGATCAAACTCTGACTGTGTGAAAGTGGTCTTAGAACATACAAAGTAATATTCTGGAAAACCAGACAACATAGACCATTACCCATGATCATTTGTGACTGCTGTCATATCACTGACAATACTAATAAATAGACAGGCCATAAAGCATCCAAACATAGAAAGAAGAGCTGTCAGCTGTTTTAACAAGTCATAAAAATATACAAAATCAGATTTTACCTACTGATATGGGGGTCACTGCGGTGGCTTGACTGCAACAGGCTGTAACAATTCCAGTCTTATATATATGAAGCCTATTAATATTTAACTCCTGTAGTTAAATCACCTTTGAAATACAGCTAACAGACTGTAGCTTACTATGATGAACAAGATATTTCTGTGTAATCAAGCAGAAACCTTAGGCTTCTTCAGCACTTTTACAGTGGAAATCAGCAAGGGTGTCCATTCTTACTAGCCCAGCACAAATCTGTAACCAGAGCCTTAACAGATCCTCACCAGGTCTGCAAACGTAATCAATATTAAATTGTCAAATTCAGCGGTAAATATAAAGTGCCCTCATGCTGTACAACCTGAACCACGAGGTAAAAAAAACACGATTGTCCCACTAGATAATGACCAGGCTGAGATATCGACTGCTGGCAGAACGTAGCTTAGGTTTTTGTCTTATGCTTAATATATACATTGGGGGAAAAGGATGCAAAAACATAATACATTACTGGGGAGTTCAGCACAATACACCGTATATATTAACATATACATTTTGTTTTTGCAATGGAACTCTATAGTGATGGATGCTGCTGTATGATATCCATCTGAGGCAGGCATTTAACGTAAACATTTTTTGTGTACGTTAAACGTAAGACAAAAATATAATGTGACCCCATCCTTAAAGTGTAACTGTCATTCTTTTTTTTTTTTTTTTTGTAATGTTTAGGGGCAGTGATACTGACTATTTTTTTTAATATACTTTAATTACTGAAATTGTACATTTCTATTAGAAAAATAGCTCTAAAGTGGCCCATTTTGAGCCTTAGCAACAACGCTCCTCTGTCTTCTGTTTACAAAACAGTCAGTGTTAACAAGTCTCCACAGTAATGTAAAACAGAAGACAGAGGAGCGTTGCTAAGGCTCAAAATGGGCCACTTTAGAGAAATTTTTGTAATACAAATGTACAATTTCAGTAATTAAAGTATATTACAAAAATGTTCAGTATCACTGCCCCTATACATTATTAAAAAAAAATGACAGTTACACTTTAAAGGGGATGTGTAATCAGAAAAATACCCCTTAAGGACCCATGACGTATGGGTACGTCATGGGTCCGATCCCTAAGTATGGCGCCCGCTCCTGCCCTCTGTGGGCGCGATCGCTGCGGGGGTCCGGCTGTTTCCTGTAGCTAAACCCCGCGGCTAATGATCGCGGCCGGCAGCGATGCCGATCGCAATCATTTAACCCCGCAGATGCCGTGGTCAATCCTGACCACGGCATCTGCGCGCGCTAAAACCGAAAGTAAAACTTTCGGCAGCTCTCCGGCTCCCCCTAGTGGTGATCGGGAGAATCGGAGCGCTGTAAGGGATAGCCTCAAGCCTTTCATTCAGCATGAGGCTATCACTTACTATTTCCTATGGAGCCCTTGTTAGCAATAGGGCTTCATAGGAAAGTAGTAAAATCCTCATAAACTCCAATACAAGTGTATTGGAGTTTATGTTAGAAGCAATCAGATGACTGATTTATATAGGTCCCTATGGGACCTATATAACAGTGTAAAAGAAAAATAAAAGAAATAAAAAAATAAAAAAATAAATAAAAAACCTAAAAATTCAAATCACCCCCTTTCCCCAAAATTAAAATAAAATAATAATTTTTTTAAAAAATACACATCATGGGTGTCATAATGTGCGAAAACGCCCGTGGTATAAAAATATAAAAATATATTCCCCATACGGTAAACAGAAAAACGGAAAAAGCGCCCAAATGGCGGATTCGCCATTTTTGAACGCTTCATTTCCTCAAAAAAATTAAATAAAAAGTGATCAAAAAGTCCTACACACCCCATAATGGTATCAACTAAAAGTTCAAATCGCCCGCAAAAAATAAGCCCCCATACAATGCCATACACTTAATTACAAAAAAGTTATAGGGGTCAAAATATGGCGACAAAAATAAAAAAATAAAAAATTTCCCACTTTTGAATTTTTTTTTACTATCAAAACGCAAGAAAATCTATACATATTGGGTATCGCCGGATTCGTACTGACCTGTAGAATAAAACTAAATGGTCAGTTTTATCACACATCAAATGTCGTAATTTAAAAACCCGTAAAATTGTGGTAGAATTGTTTTTTTTTGCAATTTCACCCCATTTGGAATTTTTTCCCCGCTTCCCACTACATCGTATGCAATATTAAATGGTGGCGTTGGAAAGTACAACTTGTCCCGCAAAAATAAAGCCCTCATATGGCCATGTGAACGTAAAAATAAAAAAGTTATGGCTCTCGGAAGGCATGGAGCGCAAAACGAAAATGCAAAAATGAAAAAACCCCGAGTCCTTAAAGGGTTAAATTATGTTTTTATGTTTAACATATTTTTACAAAATCTTTGGTGTTATTTTTTGAGTTTCCATGTCAATATCCATATTTAAACCAAAACCATAAAATCCTGCAGATTTCGGTTTATTTAGATGGGCCGATGAGCAGCAGATTGTTGGGAAGGAAGTACTGCTTCCCAAGTGGCTGCTCGTTCAGTGGGGGTGAAGCGCTGCATTTACATGAAGCGATCACCTCCACAGTATGAGGACGAGGGATCGCTATTGTTTGTGGCTAGCAGGTCGCTGTTTAGACAGCACAATCCAGGTGCTCTCTCCGTCCTCCTCTCAGTGCCCCTGCGTCTAAATCATGGGGCACCTATCAGTTGTTATGACAGCCCAGGATTAATTTTCTGTTTTTGGCCCCCTCACCCTCATCGAAAAGAATTTATAAAAAAAAGTGATGAAAAAGTCATATCTACCCCTAAAAGGTACCAATAAAAACTACTGCTTACCCTGCAAAGAACAAGCTCTCACACAGCTCTGTAGACAGAAATATTCGGTGTGTCACGGAAGTACCGAGACATACTGACATTCCCGCGACAGGTGGCAGGAGATCGGTGACACTGGCAACATGGGGTTTGATCTGACATGTTTTCCTTTTGGATCAAATGACGTCTGTGTTGTTTCTGGTGCTTGCCACATCTTCTTTCCCCAAGGTGTGGCTATTTTGGTCATTTAACCTTCTCTATTTATTGTTGTTTCTCCCACTATGCTATGTGGTTTATAGCTTCTGTTGGACTTGTGGTTAGCTTGTGTTGGGTTCCCAGCTGAGTTCCCGGTGCTACTAAAGCTTCATTGAAGATAAGTGTTTCCTTTCCCTTTATTATTTTGTTTATATATATGTGTGTGTTGCCTTTCCCTGTTTGTCATTAGGCCTGAGGGAGACTCCTGGTCGTCCTTCCCTTTGGAGGAACAGATAGACTCAGTCCTGACATTAGTTCCCGGGTCCTATAGAGTGAGATAGGATTCTAGATATACGGTATATGAACTTGCCTACCTTTGGGCCCTGTTCATACTAGTAGTCAGGACTGGAGTTAAGGTTTTCTCTAAGAGGTGTCCATCTTCCTTCTCTAGTTTCCAGGCCTTAGTCCGGTATCCCCTTTCCCTCTTATGCTCGGCGTGGTGTTTCCCTCCCACACACGAGCGTGACATTGTGTCAGCATATGGTAATGCAAAAAAAAAAAAAAGATTGTTCAATTTGGTATTGCCATAATTGTATTGACCCTCATAATAGTGTAGTCATTGCATTTTTTTTGTGCACAGTGAATGCCAAAAACCCTAGGCAGAAATGTATTTTTTTATTTCACCGCACAAATAATTTTTCCCAATTAACAACACAAGCTATGGTAAACTAAATGGTACCATTAAAAATTATAAATTGTCCCACAAAAAACAAGCCCTTACACAGCTATATGAACAGAAAACAAAAAAGAATTATGGTTCTTAGAAGGCAGGAAAGAAAAAACTAAAATGAAAAAATAAAAATACTGTGTCCTGAAAAGGTTAAAAAATGTTATCTAAATTTTCCAGAATAGTAGCACACCCAGGTTGTCTCCAATTCTAGTGCTCTCTGATGTTGACCTAAAATTACCAGTTCTTGACTGCTAAACAGAACCTGTCACCGTGAAGTACAGTGCAATCTGCAGGCAGCATGTTATAGAGCAAGAGAAGCTGAGCAGATTAATCTATAGCTTTGTGGGAAAAGATTAATTTGTACACAGGGCAGTCTTTTCAGTGACTGACAGCTATCTCTGTATCCACACTTACACAGAGAATGCTATCAATCACTGATAAAACCTCCCCTGTGTACAGATATCAGTGACTGACAGCTATCTCTGGATACACACTTACACAGAGAATGCTATCAATCATTGATAACACCTCCCCTGTGTACAGCTATCAGTGACTGACCGCTATCTATGTATACACACTTACACAGAGAATACTATCAATCACTGATAACACCTCCCCCGTGTACAGCTATCAGTGACTTTCAGCTATGTCTGTATACACACTTACACAGAGAATACTATCAATCACTAATAACACCTCCCCTGTGTACAACTATCAGTGACTGACAGCTATCTATGTATACACAGTTACACAGAGAATGCTATCAATCACTGATAATACCTCCCTGTGTAGTGTACAGCTATCAGTGACTAACAGCTATCTCTGTATACACAGTTACTCAGAGAATGCTATCAATCACTGATAATACCTCCCTCGTGTACAGCTATCAGTGACTGACAGCTATCTCTGTCTCCACACTTACACACAGAATGCTATCCATCACTGATAATACCGCCCCAATGTAAAGGTATCAGTGACTGACATCTATCTATGTACACTTAGGCCTGTATTACACCAACAGATCATCTGACCGATTTTATACACACCAACTATTGGTGTATTTGGACAGATATTGGTCAGATAATCTGTTGGTGTAATACAGGGCTTAAACAGAGAATGTTATCAATCACTGATAACACCTCCCCTGTGTACAGATATCAGTGACTGACTTATCTATGTACACACAGTTACACAGAGAATGCTATCAATCACTGATAACACCTCCCCCATGTACAGCTATCAGTGACTGACAGCTATGTATGTATACACACTTAGGCCTCATACACACGGCCATTGTGCGGCCTTTCCGTGCATTGGAGACCACAATTTGAATGGATCCGTGATCCGCCCGCTCCGCAATAAAATAGAACATGTTCTATTTTTTGGCGGTGCAGAGGCACGGACAGAAACACCACGGAAGCACTCCTTAGTGCTTCTGTGGGGTTCTGTGCCTCCGTTCTGCACCGCAGCTCCGGATTGAGGATCCATTCAAGTGAATGGGTCCGCATCTGTGATGCGTGGAGCACACTGCCGGTGCCCGCATATTGCTAACCCGCTGTTTGCGGGCCACAATACGGCCACAGTCGAGCAACAGCTGTGTGCATGAGGCCTTACACAGAGAATGCTAGCAATCACTGATAACAGATCCCTTGTGTACAGCTATCAGTGACTGAAAGCTATCTCTATATACACACTTACACAGACAATGCTATCAATCACTGATAACACCTCCCTGTGTACAGCTATCAGTGACTGAAAGCTATCTCTATATACGCACTTACACAGAGAATGCTATCAATCACTGATAACACCTCCCTGTGTACAACTCATAGTGACTGACAGCTATCTCTGTATACACACTTACACAGACAATGCTATCAATCACTGATAACACCTCCCCTGTGTACAGCTATCAGTGACTGACAGCTATCTCTGTATACACACTTACACAGAGCATGATATCAATCACTGATAATAGCCGAATGGGCCATCTTGAGCTCAGAAATGGCATAGATTTAAATTAACGAAATACAAGTTTAAAAGGGTTTTCCTCAGGATAAGGCCTCATGCACACAAACGTATTTTCTTTCCGTGTCCGTTCCATTTTTTTGTGGACCATATGCGGAACCATTCATTTCAATTGGTCCGCAAAAAAAAACGGAATGTACGTGTGCATTCCGTTTACGTTTGTCCGTTTTTTCCGTTCCACAGAAAAATAGAGCATGTCCTATTTTTTTCTAGTTTGCGGACCAGGATAGGCGTTATTACAATGGATTCGCAAAAATTACGGATCCGCAAAAAAAAAAACGGATGCCATACGGTTTTTTGTTGTGGATCCGCAATTTGCGGACTGCAAAGCACATACGTTCGTGTGCATGAGGCCTAAGTCACCAGTATCTGGTGCGGGTCTGAAACCTAGGACTCCCGGTGATCATCTGTTTGAGAAGGCACCAGCTCTCCTGTGAGCACCATGGCCTTCTTGCAGCTTAACAAGCATGGCGTTGTACATTGTATAGTGGCTGTACTTGGTATTGCGCTCAGTCCCATTCACTTGAATGGAGTTGAGCTGCTCCTAGGCCACGTGACAGATGAATGTGTCATCACTGGCCTAGGCAAAGCTGAAAGAAGGCAGCTGCGCTCACAGGGGCGTCAATGCCTTCTCAAACAGCTGATCAGCAGGGGTCCCGGGTGTCGCACCCCGCCAATCAGATACTTATGACCTATTCAGAGGATAGGTCGTCAGTGTAAAAATCTTGCAAGTTCAAGCAGGCAAGCACTCCATTCAAAGCAAGGGGTAATTGTTTGTCCGATAATTGAATTGTTTGTGTAAGCACCTAAATTGTTGTTTGCCAGCAGCAGATTGTGGTGTCTAAACACTCTGGTGCCAGCAAGCAACGAGTTTGTATAGGGAAGAGAAATGGCATTAGTGATCACTCCTCCCTATACTGTGCAGCAGTACTGACGAGCAGGCACTTACTGGGAAGGAATGGTTCCTTCCCAAGAATCGCCTTCTGAATTGTCCTGTCTAAAGGGACCTTAAAAAGAGACCAGCCTTCTCTACAGTATGTTCAGCACTGGTGCAAAAGAAAATGAACTTTGCTTTGCAACTCCCCGCAATCCTGCGGATCTTCCAGAAAGACAACATCATAGAAACTTTTACAATGCGAAAGGAAGCTATCTCAGCACCGGAGATCGTGTTTCAGAAAACCCAGGGACTCAAGCCCCTTTTGGGGAAGCGTCTGCATGGAGAGGTAATTGTCTGGGTAGAATTGATGATGGGCCAAGGTAACTATCATCAATTCTACCGAGACAATCACCTCTCTATGCAGGCACTTCCCCAAGAGGGGCTTGAGTCCCGACACTGTTCTGGGATACCGCCAAGCCAGTTCTGAGGGGTCAAATAATATCATACACAACAGCACACAGGAGGGACAATAATGCCAAATATGATCAAGTTACTACCCACTTGAGGAATATGTACACAGTCTTTATCAATAATCCGACAGAGCAGAACAAAGTAGCATGGATGACCGCCAAACACAATTTTGGCCACTATTTGGAATGAAAAGTGAGATTACATGGTGACCAAAAATTAGCTGAAGAGGTCAAAGATCAGTTTCTAATGTCCAGGGCCTGTGTAACAAGGAGGGATCAAGTAGTGGGGAACCTAAACACATACTGGAGATAATTAGACAGTATTTTGAATCTTTGTAAAAAGTATAACTATGAAAGTGTCGACCCTTTACAGAGTGATGAGGGGGGAGTTGCAGAGAGAGATGAGGAGAAAGCAAAGCTATTAAAAAAAAAATTTCACTGTATTCACTGAGGAAAATAAACTGTCAGATGAAATGCAGAATGTAAGAGTAAATTCCTCATTAAAAAGTTGCCTGTCTGACCAAGGTAGAAGTACAGCGGCGTCTTAAAAAGATTAAAATGGACAAATTGCCGGAGCCAGATGGCATACACCCCCCTATCCTAAGAGAATTAAGTAATGTCATAGGCAGACCCATATTTCTGATATTTAAGGATTCAATATTGACAGGGAGAGTTCCACAGGATTGGCACTTAGCAAATGTGGTACTAATATTCAAAAAGGGGTCAAAAACAGATCCTGGAAACTATAGGCCGGTAAGTTTAACATCTGTCGTGGGTAAACTGGTTGAAGGTTTCTTAAGAGATGCTATTCTGGAGTATTTCAATGAAAATAAGCGTATAACACCGTATCAGCATGGCTTCTTGAGGGATCGGTCATGTCAAAATAATTTAGTTTCTATAAGGTGCTAAGTTCTAGTCTTGACCGGGGTCAGTCAACGGATGCCATATATCTTGACTTCTCCAAAGCATTTGATACTGTGCCAAATAAAAGGTTATTATATAAAATGAGAATGCTTGGACTGGAGGGAAATGTATGTATGTGGGTAAGTAACTGGCTCAGTAATAGAAAACAGTGGGTGGCTATTAATGGTACATACTCAGATTGGGTCACTGTCACTAGTGGAGTACCTCAGGGGTTAGTATTGGGCCAATATATTTATTAATGATCTTGCATAGTAAAATATCAATTTTTGCAGATGACACTAAACTGTGTAAAGTAATTAACATAGAAGAGGAAAATATACTGCTACAGAGGGATCTGGAAAGATTGGACACTGGTTGACACTGACATGGAAAAGCACTTAGGAATTTTAGTGAACAGCAAACTAAGCTGTAAAAACCAGTGTCAGGCAGCTGCTGCCAAGGCCAATAAGATAATGGGTTGCATCAAAAGGGACATAGATGAGAATGTGATGAGAACATAGCCCTGCCACTTTACAAATCACTAGTAAGACCACTCATGGAGTACTGTGTACAGTTCTGGGCTCTCGTGAACAAGGTAGACGTAGCAGAGCTGGAGAGGGTTCAGAGGAGGGCAACTAAAGTAATAACTGGAGTGGGGCAACTACAGTACCCTAAAAGGTTATCAAAATTAGGGTTATTCACTTTAGAAAAAAGACGACTGAGGGGAGATCTAATAACTACAGTATGTATAAATATATCAGGGGTCAGTACAGAGATCTCTCCCATCATCTATTTATCCCCAGGACTGTGACTGTGACAAGGGGACATCCTCTGAGTCTGGAGGAAAGAAGGTTTGTACACAAACATAGAAAAGGATTCTTCACTGTAAGAGCAGTGAGACTATGGAACTCTCTGCCTGAGGAGGTGGTGATGGTGAGTACAATAAAGGAATTCAAGCGGGGCCTGGATGTATTTCTGGAGTGTAATAATATTACAGGCTACAGCTACTAGAGAGGGGTCGTTGATCCAGGGAGTTATTCTGATTGCTTAATTGGAATCGGGAAGGAATTTTTTCCCCCTAAAATAAAGAAAATTGGCTGCAGAATAACAGGCTTAACTGAATGGACAGATGTCCTTTTTAGCCTTATAAACTATGTTACTATGTATACGCAGGAACCATGTGATATGTCACGCGGCTGCTGGATTACACCTTCTTCATGTGACTGAAGAGGCACTCATCTGACAAAATGCCCTGATCACAGATAGTGAAATGGCACTAGTAATTAAATCTCTAATTATCAGGATGGCCCAAAACAATTCTATAAGGGACTATGTGAAGAAATAATATTACCCTTAGGGCTCATGCCCACAAACTTCTTTTTTTTTTCGTTTCCGTCCTTTTTTTTTACAGGTACGTATACGGAACCATTCATTTCAATGGGTCAGCAATAAAAAAAAAAACTGAAATGACTCCATGTGCATTCTGCTTCCGTATGTCCGTTCCGCAAAAAAATAGAACATGTCCCGTTCTTGTCCGTTTTGCAGACAAAGACAGGCATTGTTACAATGGATCTCCAAAAACAGATGTCATCCGTTTTTTGTTTTTTTTTTGCGGATCCGTGTTCTGCAGACTGCAAAATACATACGGTCGTGTGCATGAGCCCTTAGTGTCATGGACTAATGTAGTTCTTCAAGGTCATGATTAGGGCTGAAACGATTACTCGATTTAATCGAGTAATTCGACACAAAAAAATCCTCGATGCAATTTTTTTGCATCGAGGATTCGTTTGTGTCATGTGGCCACGGAGCGGGAGGGCAGCACTTGCTATTACTCCCCGCTCCGTGGTCACCCGTCAGGTCATAGTGCACGTAAGCGCACCCTATGACCCGACACTGTGCAGAGCGGCTGGCAGCAGAGGAGGCGGGGCGCAGAGGGGAGAAGGAGTCGCTCTCTCCCTCCCCCTGTGCTGCGCTGCCAGTGAGGAGAGACGGGGGTGCGAAGGAGGGGCGGGCGCACTGCGCCACCAATGACAGGACCTTACATTGTTCTGCCTTACTAACTAGCAGCTAGCGGCGCCCGGGATGTCCCCGCACTTACAATTATCCCTGGGCGCCGCTCCGTTCTCCCCACTGTGGGTCAGTTACAGTTTTGTGCTTCATGCGCCAATTACTAATATCGGACCAATGGGGAGGAGACATCACCTTCTCTGTGGGCGGTTTTTTTCCCTGCGCTGTCCAATTGCAGCACAGAACGTCACAGTGCAGGGAGAAGGAACGCCCACAGAGCTGATGTCTCCTCCCTATTGCTCCGATATTAGTAATTATCATATGGAGCAGGAGACTGTAACTGGCCCACAGTGGGGAGAACCGAGCGGCGCCCAGGTTTAATTGTAAGTGCAGGGACATCCCTGGGCGCCGCTCTATGTAGCTGCTAATTAGTAAGTCCGGACCATGAAAGGTCCTTTCTAATCTTTAATACAGGAGGCAGGGAGCTGCGATCAGCGGCAGTTAACCCCTCAGGTGCCGCACCTGAGGGGTTAACTGCCGCTGATCTGCTGCCTGCCGTCTGTATTAAAGGTTAATTTTCATTGGTGGCGCAGTGCGCCCTCCCCCAACCCCCCAGTATTAAAATCGTTGGTGGCAGTGGCCACAGAACAGAGTCCCCTCCCCCCTCATTGGTGGCAGTGACCACAGAGCAGAGTCCCCTCCCCCCTCATTGGTGGCAGTGGCCACAGAGCAGAGTCCCCTCCCCCTCATTGGTGGCAGTGGCCACAGAGCAGAGTCCCCTCCCCCCTCATTGGTGGAAGTTCTGATTGGAGCCCCAGCAGTGTTATAACTGGGCTCCGATCGGTTATCATGGCAGCCAGGACGCTACTGAAGCCCTGGTTGCCATGGTAACATTCTTATTAGATTACTCGGTTAATCGTAAAAAATAATCGATAGAATACTTGATTTCTAAAATAATCGTTATCGGGGGGGGGGGAGATTAGCAGCGATTAATAGAATGGTTTTGGCAGTGCAGGGTTCATTAAGGAAAGCCCAATTCTGCTGTCAATTGATTAGAACAGCAACTTATGCCAACCTACAAGCTAGGGTTTTTCTCCCGGGCTACTGTCTGGCCCAATTCACCTCCAAAAACATACCAGACAAGGGTGCCCCTCTCCTCCTTCTATTTAATATTGCCCTGGAACATTTGGTCCAGTATTTAATTCAATTGGACATTTACGAGGGTATAATGGTGGGGACAAAAGAAGATAAATTAACCTGTTTTGTAGACTACCTGCTTTTATTTTTGGACTCTCCAAATAAACATCTGGAGAAGGTGTTAGACTCCTTTCTGTCCTTTTGGCTCTATATAGAATTTATATTTCAAAAAGCCAATTGTTACATTTGCAGGGTAGTAGCTCCCCTTTCAATTCCATGTACACAATAGAGGTAGTTTTCCGGTCATCTCACTTATTTAGGAATCTTCTATTTTATACCCTAAACCAGGGATGCTCAACATGTGGCCCTCCAGCTGTTGCAAAACTACAACTCCTAGAATGCCCTAATAGCTATAGGCTGTCCAAGCATGCAGGGAGTCTTTCCTTTCTATCGAATAAGAAATGCCCGCATATAGCCTATACTAAACTATGCCTGTTAAAATGGGAAGAGCAACTCCAGTTATCTAATATTAGAGGATACAACTTAGCAGCAATATTTCAACATATATGGGATTGGAATTGGGGCACATTTCATTTCTTCAGTCTAGACCTTGAGCGAGCCTAGACCTAAAGGATCTTTTGAATACTACAATTAGTCAGATACCAGGATCATTCAAGAATAGTGTGTTCATAAGAGATACTCTGGCAATGCGGAAAGCCATAAGTAAACTATACAAACTTTTGATTTATTTATCGCCGTGTATGCCTTTATGGATGCTCCTGGTTTTCCTATAAGGTAAACAAACTATTTAAGGAGTGGAGAGAACTGAGGATCTTTAGGCCAGACACACAAGAGCAAGTTCAGCATGAGGAACTCACAGCTTGTGTGAGTGAGAGGTCCCGTTCTGGCCTCTAACAGGATCACACAGCATTATACTGATTTATAATGCTGTGTAACCCTTAGGCCCCTTTCACACGGGCGAGTTTTCCGCGCGGGTGCAATGCGTGAGGAGGACGCATTGCACCCGCACTGAATCCGGACCCATTCATTTCTATGGGGCTGTGCACATGAGCGGTGATTTTCATGCATCACTTCTGCGTTGCGTGAAAATTGCAGCCTGCTCTATATTGTGCGTTTTTCACGCAACGCAGGCCCCATAGAAGTGAATGGGGCTGCGGGAAAGTCGCAAGCATCCGCAAGCAAGTGCGGATGCGTTGCGATTTTCCCGCATGGTTGCTTAGCAACGGGACCCGAACTTTATTATTTTCCCTTATAACATGGTTATAAGGGGAAATAATAGCATTCTTAATAAAGAATGCATAGTAAAATGAAGTGGAAGGGGTTAAAAATAATAAAAGTGAACTTACCTTAGCCACTTTATCGCGTAGTTGCGATCTCTCCTCTCTTTCCCAGCATCAGCTAAGATCTAAAGGACCTGTGATGATGTCACATCACATGGTCCAATCACATGGTCCATCACCATGGATTATTTTTAACCCCTTCCACTTCATTTTACTATGCATTCTTTATTTTGAATGCTATTATTTCCCCTTATAACTATGTTATAAGGGAAAATAATAAATTCTCCAGAAGACCCGAAACCGGAACCAACCGGTACCAAACATGGCGTTTTTTCTCACGCGCGTGCAAAACGCATTACAAACGTTTGCACCCGCGCAGGAAAATCGCGCATATTCCCGCAACGCACCCGCCTCTTATCCGGGTGTCAAACATGACGTCCGTGTGAAAGAGGCCTTAGAGTCCTGAAATCTACTACATTACACTGACATAATGCTGGCAGTGTGATACAATAGATTCCATGACTCTCAGGGTCACACAGCATTTTAAATCATTATAATCCTGTGCAATCCTTCAAGTTTTTCCGCATTGAACTCGCTCATGTGTGTCTGGCATTAAGGCGAGTTTACACACCCCGATGTTACAGCCGATTGTGGGGAAGGAAGCTTTCTTTCCCGTCAGTCGGCTGTTCGTTCATTGAAAAAGACTGCTGCATTTACATGCAGCAATCTCCTTCACAGTATGAGGATGAGGTATCGCAAAATCCCCATACAGAATTATTGTTTCTGGGCAGTAGATGGCTGTTTAGACTGCATTATCTGCTGCCCAGAAACGATGATTGATGTGCCTGCAGGAATGACAAACGTTGCGCTCTTTCATCAGCGGCACATTCAGATGGGCAGATTGTCGGGAACGAGCGTTTGCAGGAAAGGTCGTTCCCGATAACAGAGTTGTGTAAATCCACTTATAAGCTGCACAATATCTTAAAATCCCTGGGGGAAATGGCTTCTGATATGGCAGGAATTGCTGAACAAATGTCACCTTATTTCTCACCACTAGTTACCGTATCTTCAGTTAAGTATAATCTCAGACAGCTTTATTGGGAGAAGACAAATTGGCATGCTTTGACAGCCTCTAGGTCCTGTGGATACAATGACTAGACCAGGGATGGCCAACCTGCAGCTCTCCAGCTGTTGCAAAACTACAACTCCCAGCATGCAAAGACTGCCTACAGCTATCAGCCTACAGCAGGGCATGCTGGGAGTTGTAGTTTTGCAACAGCTGGAGGGCCGCAGGTTAAGCATGCCTGGTCTATGGGAATGTCCCAAGTTATTTATTGTCTGTATTTATATAAATGACGTATGGAAAATAGATGTCTGTGCACTTCCTCAGCGATGCATTTTTCATTACATTCCGATAGACCAAGGAGCTGAATCTTCAGGAGTGGTTGTGATTAAGGAAACTCATTTCATTTTGTTGGCAGCCAAGACATGCATTTTAAGATGCTTGTTACAGCCACAATCTCTCACCTTGGATGAGGTACTAGGTACTTTGAGACAGCTCATGTACATGGATAGCGTAGACATGGAAAGCCACAATAAAAAGCTATGGACATTCTTCAAAAAAACGGAGGCTTTTTATTGAACACACGTCAGACACAGAAATGGGGGAAGTGATGGAACCTTTTAGATTAACTACTTGCCACAATGAGGCTCAGGTGAAGGGCAAACTAGGAGCATTGGGCCTTGCAACTCATCGGGGACTCTCGTGGAGCGGTCACACAGTTAGAAAACATACAATAGTTATTTGTTTAGTGAGAAGGGATCAGTTCTTGTAAGAAAAATGTAGACAGGAAAATCTTGGATATCAAAGTGAATGATTTTTGTGGTACAATAATCTCCTTAATATGTCATTGATCATATACTGTACATTGTACTTCTTGTCTTTTCAGTGCAATGAAGATTAGATGTATTATTTCTGCTATTGTACCATCTTTGTGACTTGGCTTAAAAAGGTATCCGGTCTTTAAAGAGGACCTTTCATGATATTTTTTTAAAGTACCTTTACCTGGGGGTACCCTTCGCTGATGCTGCCATCATTGTTGTATTTTTCAAATATCCCTCGCTCCCCCCCCCCCCCGCAGTTTCCCCGCCCAGTATGTCAATAGTGATAGGTATAGGTAGGAGATGCCAGGGTTTCTCATTGGGCGCCTCTTTCTCTCTGTCTGTGCCACGATTCAATCGCAGCGGAGCCAGTCACAGCCAGGGAGAAGGAGACGTTGACTGAGAAACCCTGGCGTCTCCTGCTCCCTGTACCAATGCCCAGTATTAAACTGCAGGGGGGGGGGGGGGTCAACCGAGGGGCATTTGAAAAAAAAAAAAAAAAAAAAAACAATGATGGCAGCAGAGCGTACCCCGCAAGTAAAAGGTACTTATAGGACCTTTTTTTTTTTTTTTTTTTTAAGGCCTGGTCATTAAATGATTATTATGTTTTTTGTGTGAAAATTAATAAAATGGAGGTAGTGTTATTGGGAACCTTTTTTTTTATTTTTAGTAATGACATACATAGAATAAAGAGTCTTGGTCATAATGATAATATCCCGAATTTCTGCAAGAAAACTACATTGTGGGTACATAAATGGGAAGTGCTGAAAATGACCGTGACTGATCAGGGCTTTGGCATTACATATGATAATAGAGCTGACTCTCTTTCCAGAGGTAGTGTGCTTATGATCAAAGGTTACACATTGAAATGAACCAAGCATCAATATTTAACTTTGCCGAGATTAACCATTTATTTTGGGGTTAAAGCAAATCAGGGGGTTATAGGCTATTTTCAAATCAGCATGTTCATTCCAGAAAACACGATCCATGTAACGGCTGCGTTTCCAAAACTAAACACTGCTCCTCTTACCGAACTCACAGCATCATTATGATGTTCTGTGTTCCTCCCGGACCACGCGTTTTCTGTACTGTACTCACTGCATTATGCGAGTACGCTAGACACGTGGTCAAGCAGGAGCGGATGCTGTGATTTGGAGTCAAAGTTCAGTCTGTAAATGTATTTGTGCTTCCTTGACTTCCTGGTGTGGACATGAGACTTTTTTTTTATTTTTGTCTCATATCATAAATGAGACTTAAAGTTGTTCTAATCTGAAATCCTGACCTACTTTTACTCCACTTTTAAAGTGGTGAGCCTCACCAAATGTAAAAAAAAAAACCCAGAAAAAAATATCAAATGTTGCACATGGGCATCACTTGTGTTATTTTTACACCACAAAACTGGTATAGCAGATTTGATAAATGTTCCTCAAAGTTATGCTGTCAGTTTCCAAAAGCTTAAAAGGTGTATCATGGGTAATAAGTCAGATCAACCAGACTAATACTTCGTATTTCTTCCTGAAGACTTTTTGCGAGCTACGAGAATTCCTCGACATTAAATTCTGGCAACTCGTGCTTCAGTCATGTAGGTAAGATGTTGACTTCATTTGCATGGCTAAAGCTTTTAGGTGTGATCAAACTGCTACAGGAGAGGTGTTAGAACAGCATAGTAAGTGGCAGACAAATATTCTGTTGCCCCCTCCACCTCTATTCAAGGTTGGTTTCTCCAGTTTAAGGGGAAGGGGGGAGTACAGAAAGCACAAGGGCTGATGCACTAGTCGGGCTCCCAGCACTATGGCCAGCCGCTTGGTGCTCCAGCTAGGTAATTTACATAACTATAAAAAGTTAATATATCTTGACTATTATTAACCCCATATAGAAAAGAAATATATTGCTTTACTTGGCATGATCAACCCTGTCGGGCAATAGGCCTGGTTTAATAGGATTAATCATGCTGATGCTGACAGAGGCTCTTTAAACCAGAGTATAAGTACGCAATATAAATCTAAAAAATTTTTGTGGTACATGTAGGGCCCAAGAAGAGGGAAGAAGGAAACCTTTTAGATCGGAAAAGTTTTCCTAGTTCCCTCATCTGAGATCAATTCCCATTTTTGGTAAACATGAGTTCTATAAAAATTAAGCTTAAAAGAAATCAGACTCTAAATATGAGGTTGGCAAATACATAATTTAATGAAAAAGTATTTGTAAAACATCAGGGACATCAGAAAAGGCTCAGTCAATTTTTGGAAATTGAATATATACATATTTATATATTAAAAAAAAAAAAAAAAAAAGTAGAGGGGTCAAACATCTACAGATGAGTAAACCATATAATCTTTTTGGCTGTACTATGGAGTCACCATTTTTGTTGGCCAGTATTTGAATTCAAGAGTTTCAAGAGACAGCAGAGCGTAGCACCAGTGTAATACTGTTGGAAGATCTACATTTTTTGCGTGCACCATCATCTAGAACTAGACCAAGCATGATGTATGGACTTTGTTTTGGTTGTGAAGACATTTTCTACTACACCAACATAATCCCCACCTCAAGTGGCACTTCACACAGTTCTGAGTGGGAGTCCAGCTGCCAGTGCTCCTACCAATCTGGTGAACCCGTCTATTTGCTCCTAACACAGAAATTACAGCAAGTTAATGCACCCAGAAGCTCTGCAATGAGTTTTGTCATCTAACCAATAGTGAACCACCATTACTATTGGTAACATTTATTTTTAGATGAGCTTCAATTTTAACCAGGGGTTTCGACACATTCTTCACACACGCCGATAAAACAAGAATTATAAACTTAAAAAAAAAAAAAAAAAATTCTAAGACAGCGGGCAAATTGTGAAAAAGCAACCGCTGGCCACGTTCAATCCACTTTGCTTCACAGAGATTTCAAATCACAAAATCAACAAAAGCACAGTGTTTCTTCTGGTAAACATTTGAACACAGATCGGACGCCAGGTTAGGAGCAGTGGCTGACTGTATATGCAACTGCTCTTCTCACTGCATTAGTCGAAAAAGCCCCGTAAATGTGACAGCATATAGCCCCTCATAAGGAATGGAGGACGGGGAGGTGTGTGTTTGAGACAGCATAAGAGCCCACAGTTTCTGCTTTCACCCTCCCCAACAGACATAGAAAATGGAAGTTTTATCCTCTGCCCTGACTTCGAAACCCCCCCACCCCAAATATTGCACCTAGGAATTCCATCCTGGCATCATTTAACGCTAAAGGTGGGCTTTAAGATGATCCCGGGATGAGCTACATCCAGAATATTCCAATTAGCTGCCACAATTGTTTGAAGTATTGCAGTTCTTCTTAGCAGTGAAATGGTTAAATCGGTCAGCTATGGAAATGTATTAAGAATAAGGGCGCACGAGTAATTTTCACATGCATGTTGCAGTCAATAGGTTTCAGCACAAGGGTATTTTTTCTGGTAATGTAAGGCCTGGTATACACAGAGAGGATGTGAGAGGTCCAGAGGGGAGGGAGCAGGATAGGAGATGACCTCCCAGCAGGACACTTCTGCTTCACAGGCATATTGATTCAAACCTCTTTTCTGGGCCATAAAACCACTTACAAAAAAAAAAAAAAAAAAGTATACCCTACATGATATCTATGTCACCTACCGTCCAATGTTTAATAGGTATTAATGAGCTCACAGACTCCATTTAAACCTACCTTGATTTTCTTAAAAAGCTGGACGTATATGAAAAGTTAAAACTTCTGCTGTAAGCAACGTCTGGGGCAATATTGTAACTGTCTAACCGAACCGCCAAGGTCAAATGCACCTGACCACATTAGAGGAGTGTCAGGTTCCACTGAAATCAGCAGGTTTGGCCAATATTAGGCTACATACACGCAACAATATTTCAGGTTTGTGTCCAATTTGCATTTTTTTGGTGGATCGCATGCAGACCCGTGTGCAAAAAATACGGACAGCATACAGATGTCATCTGTGTGCTGTCTGCATCCGTGTGACCGCAAAATACAGATCATGTCCCATTCTTGTCCATTTGCAGAGAAGAATAGCGAGATCTAGTGAAAGGAGTGAGAAAACTATGGCAAGAACATGGACGGTATCTATATTTTTGCAGATCTGTGTTTTGACTACTGCAAAAGGGATATGGCCGTGTGCATGTACCCTGTTAGATAAGGGCTCAAAAAAACCCCCCAAAAAAACAAACACTTTCAGACACTCCCAATCTTATAGAAAGGAAGTCAGTTTCTCTATTCATTGCTATAAGACTGCCATAGGAATGAATAGAAAAACGGACTTTCTTTCCACACGGCAGGAGCTGTGGGAGCCAGTGAGTCTCATTGGGTAAATATGGGGGAGTCATAAATTAGACGCATCTTCCAGCAAAAGCAGTGCAAAAGGAAAAATAAAGATCAGTATTAAAGGGGTTATCCAATGTCATAAACAGCCCCCCATGTGCCGGGCCCCTCACACGGAATATACTTACCCGCACCGCCGTTGCTGCTTCTCCCCGTGCACGGAAGAAAACATCTGATGTCAGGGGGGTGCAGCCAATGGCAGGTGGTGACTGGGAAGAGTCTCCCTAGCGGCACACGCGATGCTAAGGAGGATCATCCCCGTTACCCCCCTGCCATTGGCTGCTCCTTACTGTAGGGGAGAAGCAGCAGCGGCGGTGCGGGAACCAGAAGTGACACAGGGAGCGAGGCAAGTAGATGACCCATTGTCTTCAGTACAAAAAAAAAAAAAAAAAACACATTGGAAATGGGCAATCCAAAACTCAATACAGTTCACAAACGCAAGTCTGACAACTGCTTAGGAAGACCTCTTGTATGTTTTTTTATTTGAAGTGAGGGGCTCTGCATTCGGAATGGAAAGAAAGTAGTGTTCTGTTGCGACTTCAGTGCTTTTCCCCCAGCTGCCATGAATAAATTCTGCGGATCACGATTCTTCATGCATACGAACCATGCTCAGCTGATCTTTTCAGTGTGACTGAAACACGATGATAAATAATGTAAATCTACCATTCCTCATTGTAAACCATATTCACATATTGGCATCTGGTAGGTATACCGTTTAAATATTTACATCAAATGCATTGCACAACAAGCAAATCCTGTACACCGCCATTAAAATTCACATTAAAAACAAGGTATTTACACAAAGTAATACTCTCACTTGTTAGCAAAGATATTTAAAGGCATATTAAAACTATGGTACAGAGCTTCGCTTCACATAAATTAAACAAGGTGTTTGTATTGTATATTATTTAAGAACATTTTGGTGTTACAAATAATATAAAAATTTTATTGTGCATATTATTATTCCAGGCTCTACAAAAAGTAACACTGCAGCCTGTGCATTCTCCTAGGCCAACGACTCGTCCACGCCCTTAGAATTCCCATATTCACTGGATTTCTAGAGATGGAGGCTCTCTTTTTGGCATTTGAATATGCACAAGCATTAAATAAATGATTTGGGGAGCCATGAGCCATCACCTCTGTCCCGAACTGTGAGGAACCATACTCTTTTTGCTTCTGTTGCGACTGCTTCTATTTGAGTCTCTGTTAGGACTCTCTCGACTTGAGTTGCCTCTTCTCAGTCGCATGTGGTCCTTATTTTCGTCACTTTCAGCTTCTGAGTCACTCAATTCCAGGTCAGGACAATAGCCATCGTTGTCCTGATATGGAGTCCCAGAAGACTGGCATTCAATAGTCTGTTTGTTCCACAAACGCTCTTTTGCAGACTGCCTTTTTTGCGGTTTTTCACAGCTTCGAAGATCTTCTGTGGTCCTTACCAAGCTGTTTGTGGTTTCCTTGAATGATCGGCTATAATGTTCAATGTTGGACTTTCTAAACTTTCCTGGGCTAGGCAGAGACGTTGTGATTAAGGACTCTTGGTCATGAGACGTTTGGCTTAAGCTCTCCCTTTGGATTCTGTCCGCACTGGAATGTAAAATTCCATTAGACTTGCTTGACTTGAGATGTTGACGCTGAACTTTCCCACTTCCATTTGAAGACTGTCCATGTATTACAGCTTGTAGAGACATTGGTTTACCTGAGCTCCTATAGCGTGACGTTTGCTGCATCACTGGTTCCTGATTCTCAATCCGGGGATTACTACTCTCTAGTAATCCATTCCGTCTTTGTTCAGAGGCCAAGTGGGAGTAGTGTTTAGTGAGGACCTCTGAAGATTTCTGTAGCTTTCTGCCCCGGCCATGATGTGAAGTATTGTTTTTATCAACAAGACCTGATCGTTTGCCAGTCTTTGTTGAACTGTTTTTACTGTCTCCTAGTGTGCATTTTGGCATTTTTAACTTCAGTGTTATTCTTGGAGGAGGGTAAAATAATGTATTCTCCAGCGCACTTGATAAAGGTTGTCCTAGGGACACAAAAACAGAAAAATATTAAATGGTAATTAATACAGATTACAAAAAAATGTATCAACTTTATTCATTACACTTTACTAAAATTGTAAATTCTACGTTTGTAAGGGGAGAACTACAATCTAATGTAAGAACACTGTACGGGTTCACATGCCAGAAGCTAGAAGAGTGACATGCTGTCTACACACACGTCACTGCTGTTGGCCAAAAGCGCTGGGAGCAGTGGGGAAAGCATCATGGCGCTGGAACCGGAGTATCGTGACAGGTGAGCGCTTTTTTTTTTAACCCCTGCATACTGCCTGCACATACAGTGGATATAAAAAGTCTACACACCCCTGTAAAAAAATAAAATAAAAAACGAGACAAGGATAAATCATTTCAGAACTTTTTACACCTTTAATGTGAACTATAAACTGTACCACTCAATTGAAAAACAAACAGAAATCTTTTAGGTTTGTGCGCACTCAGATGCCGTGGTCAGAACTGACCACGCCATCTGACGGGTTAAATGTCCGCGATCTGCATTACTGCCGGTCGCGGACATGAGCCGCAGGTGTCTGCTTGAAAAAACAGGCGGCCACCCGCGGCTATGGCGCCCGCATCCAGCAGGATCCATCTTTAAACACCGGCACAGGGTGTACATGTACGCCCTGTGTCCTTAAGAGGTTAATTTTTTCTTCTCTCTACCAAAAAGATTTCAGTTTGTTTTTCAATTGAGTTTTACAGTTTATAGGTCACAATAAAGGTGGAGAACGTTCTGTAATGATTTATCTGTCTCATTTTCTTACAGCACAGAAACCGGACATTTTAACAGGGGTGTGTAGACTTTTTATATCCACTGGTATGTAAATGGATTCCCAGTCTTGGAGAACACCTTAATAACTGCAGATGACCGGGAAGAACTTGTAAGGTGATTGTACTGATAAGCCCATGAAAGGATATATTGAAGTAGGAATATAGATTTACGTTACTTTAGTGATGTAATTCTAAGATGTCTAGGGGTTAAATCAAATTAAAAATAAAAAAATTTTGGTGACTTTTTTCCATTTCACATCTCAGCAGTCATCTCATTATCAGTAGGCAGAATTACAATGATAAACACTAAGGGCTCATTCAGATGTCCGTATGCTGTCTACAAAAATGCAGATCTGCATGTCCGCAAAACAAAAAACGCATTGCATTCCGTTTTTTTTCCGCGATCCAATAGGGCCATGTCCTGACTTTCACTGACAGGTATAGGACATGTATCATTTTTTTGGTGGCGCCGTGCAATGGAAAAAAAGGGCCCCGTAGAAGTGAATGGGACAGCATCTAATCTGCAAAACAACGCATCCGCATTTTTGCAGACAGCACACGGCCGTCTGAATGAGCCCTTACAGTGCAATAAAATATAACTTTTAATAAATAATCATGTATAAAAACAAACAGTCACAGAAGACTCAGACGTTTCCACACATATAGGCTGTAAGAGGTCCGGCGACTACTTTTGTGACCCTATGTTGATGTACTTTGCCCTGTAAGAAAGCCCACTGAAGAAGCTGGCATAAAACCAAGAGAAACAAATGAATTTAGGATATTTTAAGGTAACAGTAGCGTTCAGTCTGTGGGTCGCTCTTTCCAGGGCAGGTTCTCTGCAGTCTTCAGCCACCTTTGAACCCCAGAACTACCGCCAGTCAGTCTCCAAGCCAATCAATCAGACATCTGGAGAAGTCAATAGCAATGCTTAATCTTGTGCTGAGCTTTGATCTTTTGTGTGCTACCTCTAGCTATATGTATTTTACATAATCAGTGTTGAGACACCGATCAGAAAAGGGCCCAATAAACAATTAATCGCAGGTGCAACACAAACTGCTGATAAACCCAAAAAATGGCACACTGCTTCAGAAAGTCCCATCTTTATTGGAATACATTAGATTAAAAAAACAAGGGGGTGCCTATTTCGACTCTGTATATATCCTTTGTAGGATTGCAGCGGATATCGGCACCCGAGGGGTTAATTCACGCGGTTTGGCGGGTTCCTGTCATTAAGGCTGGGTGATACGCCCAGCATCCGCCGCCTACTTTTGTATTAACAGGTTTATTATTTTCATTAGTGGCGCAGTGCGCCTACGCCAGTATTATCATCATCATTGGTGTCAGTGGCCACAGGGTTCCTTCCCCTCCTCTTCAGTATCTTCATTGATGGCAGTGGCAGCTTCCGATTGGAGCCCCAGTAGTAAGATGGCGGGGCTCTGATTGGTTGCCATGGCATCCAGGATACTACTGAAGATTGGCTCCCATGGTAAGCTCCCTGGTGCTGTGTGCACAAAGCACAGGGACAGTGTAAAATCCTATTCACCCTAATAGAGCCATCTATCACATAAGGGGGCCAATAGTTATTAAATAAAAAGTTTTTAAAATAAAAAAAAAATAATAAAAAAAAATATATATATCAATAAAAAAAAACATATTAGATATCACCACGTCCGAAAAAGTCTGAACAAGTAAAATATTAAAAAATCTCCTATGCGGTGAATGCCGTAACAGAAAAAAATTCAATAAACACGCGATTCGCCATTTTTTAGTCACCTTGAACCGTCCCCCAGCCCCCAAAAAAAATAATAATATAGGATAGGAATGTTCTATTAAGGACCAGATGAGCCATAAAATGCAGAATGCATGCTGATTTTTTGGTGTTTTATCTTTTTCATGTGGTATCGAAAGGTATTGAGTATCCCGAGCGAATTAAAATTTTGGTATCCTGATAACCCTAATCCTTTGTATCGATTTGCTGCAGATCCACCATATGTTAAACTTTACCTGCTTGTATTTACTTTTCACATCCTGCGATGTTTATTGGTGATCACGCTTTGGCACCTCCATGTGGTTTTGGCTGTCGATCCCATTTACTTTAATCTAATGTATTCCAATAAAGATGAGATTTTTTAATGACTTTCTGAAGCAGTGTGCCATTTTTTGGTTTATGGGTGCTATGATCAGTGGTCAGACTGTTCCAAGCACTGGCTGTGGAGAGGTTATTGATGTAAGTGGTGATACAATCAGAGGTGGGTTCCCATCGTTTGACCCAACTGGACGTCTTACAGCCTATATATGAGGCGACTTCAGAGTGTTCTGTAACTGTGTACGTTTTTATAAGTAGTCCTAAAGGGCATGTTTATTGTACTGTTGCCCTTTTCCAGAGATTGTTTGATCTGAGCTGCATTCATTGTGACCGGATGGCATTTCTGTTATTCTGATAAGCAACACCTATATAAAGATAACACAGGATCCATACTGACAATAAGGCCGGCTTCACACGTCCGTTTAACACAGACGTGAACTGTCCGTGGTAACCTGTGCTGGATTCCTGCTTAGAGCGTGGCTATGACGCCGTAGGCTCTCTGCCGCCGCTGCAGCACAGTAATACACTCACATAGATCATACCAGTGTATTGCTGTACTGCAGCGGCAGCAGAGAGCACACGGCGTCATAGCAACCAATGACGCCGTGCGCTCCTGCTCTAAGCAGGAATCCAGCCCAGGTTACCACGGACAGTTCACGTCCATGTTAAACGGACGTGTGAAGCCGGTCTAAGTGATGTCATGGCTCGCCTCCTCCCCTCCCTGCACAATGACCTCTCCTCAGTCACATGCCTAGAGGACTCTCCCACAGAAGTCGATGAACCTCCCCAGACTATAGGTTCCTATGGTTTAGTAACACATCTCTCTAAATAATGTTGGGCTAGTTTCACACTAGCGGCAAGGAACTCTGGCAGGCTGTTGCGGCGGGTGAATAGCCTGTTGGATCCGTGCTGCCGCTAGTGCACGTGTGCCCCCGGATTACTGCTCCAGCCCAATTGACTATAATGGGGGCGAGCCAGAGTTCCGGCAGCAGCACGGCAAACATGCAGAAAGGCGGACGGAATAAAAGTACGACATCTCTTTTTTCGGCCGCCTCTCGGCATGTTAGCTGTGCTGCTGCTGGAACGGTCGTTCCGCCCGCATTGTAGTAAATGGGGCGGAGCGGTAGTCCGGGGGCACGTGTGCTCTAGCGGCAGCACGGATCCAACAGGCTGTTCCCCCGCTGGAGTTCCTTGCCGCTAGTGTGAAAGTACCCTTAGCATGAACTCAGGCAAGATGATTGCCTCCATAATCATCTCCAGAAAATGAAAAAAAAAATAATAATAAAAATATTTAGCAGTATCTGGCTCAATTAGCAAATAAGTGTCTTTACAGGATTTCATTTTATTTAATAACCAGACTACCTGGTATCTAAATAACAGATTATACTAGAAAAATGTTTCTGTGCCATATCACAAAGAATGCTTTCATTGATTAGAGCCCCCCCCCCCCCCTTGTTGGAGTTCAAATTTTGCATACATTCATGCAGTACTATCAACCCAAATTCCACTATTGCTGCCCATTCATGTACAACTAAAAGCAGTTTAAGAACGTCTCATTTGTCAGAACAGAAGGACTCCCACAGCGTACTCTTAAGAATATCAATTAGCCGCCAGATCTTTTGCTGTCACAGGATAGTCTCTATGTAAGTGCCAAGTGCTGCAAAATACCCATTAGAGCACCTGGTCCTGGCTAGCAAGAGTCAACGTGTCTGTATTCTTCTAGGATTAAACAAGAAAAATACTAGAACAAAGGTTCTATAGAAAAGCCTCTCAGATGTTCCATTTGTAAGAACAGTTGTGTAAGTTTCTTCCCACATTTCAACAGCAAACATCTCTCTTCGAAAGCCGAGTACAATAACATTCAGATCAGACTTTTCATAGTTCAATGGTTCTTTACAAAAGAAAAAAAAAACTGATGATATTCTTGGGGCTCGTTCACATCTAGGCTAAGTGTTGGCTCAGTCACAGCAGCAGGACAACAAAAATCGCAGCATCGCTTAGGCTACTTTCACACTAGTGTTTTTACTGGATCCAGCAGGGTTCAGCAAAAACGCTTCCGTTACTGATAACACAACCATCTGTATCCGTTATGAGCGGATCCGGTTGTATTAACTGTAACATTGCCAATACGGATCCGTCACAAACTCCATTGAAAGTCAATGGGGGACGGATCCGTTTTCTATTGTGGCAGAAAAAAACGGATCCGTCCCCATCGACTTCCATTGTGGGTAATGCCGGATCAGTTTTGCATTCGCATCCCAGGAGAGAAAGTAAAACACAACATGCTGCGGTTTGCTCTCCGGTATGGGAACGCAACTAAACGGAACAGAATGCATTTTGGGGACGTCCGTTCTATTCAGTTTTGTCCCCATTGACAATGAATGGGGACAAAACGGAAGCGTCTTTTTCCGGTATTGAGCCCCTATGACGGAACTCAATACCGGAAAACTAACGATTGGCCAGCGCTACAGCCTGGGATACGCCTACTATAACCAAGTGATACTAGGCTCCGGCTAGTATAACCAAGTCCCAGAAGATACCGGAGCCTATACCGGGCGAACGGAGCGGCGCCCAGGGCTAATAGTAAGTGCAGGCAGATCCCTGGGCGCCGCTCTACATGTCAGCATAGTTAGTACACATTTTTTAGACTGATGAAAGGTCCTCTTTAAACAGTCATGTGTCGGACACCAATGGCACCAGACAAGACCCCAATGACTATAATGGGATCAGGTTTCCGTCATTTTAATTAACAAGATAGCTTAGCATGCTGCGGTATTTTTTTCAGCATTTTTGACAATCTGTGACTGAGGCTCTTAACAGCGCCTCCAATGCAGATGTGACGGAGCCTTTATGTGCAGATAAAAAGCTGTAGATTCTGTCAGTTGTACTTAAAATATATTTGATACTAGAAGGCAAATTAAAGGGCTATATGGGAGAAGAATTTTTAAATGTCCCACAAAGGGATAAAAAAAATAAAAATAAAAAATTTCAAGCTTACCTTCACCAATACCCTACTGATGCCGATCCTTGCGGTTCTTCACTTCCTGGCCTTGGCTCAACATGCTGAAAACATCTGGAAAGGCCTGAGCAGCCTATCACCACTAAGGCCAGCGATGGCTGAGCAGGTCTTTCCTTGCATTTCCAGCATAATGACCCGGGATCAGGAAATAAAGAGTACCATGGACCGGAACAGCAGCTGTGGGTGATCAGTGAGCATGAAGATGGTTAACTCTTACTTTTTACCCTTTGTAGCCAATTTTTAAATATGTTTATTTCCCTGGAGAACCATTTTTAAGGGGATTTCTGCTTATGCAAAGTTATCCCCTATCCACAAGATTGGGAATAACTATTAGATCTGTAGAGGACCAATGGCTGGGACCCCCACTGTTCACGAGAACGAACCGTGGAGCACCCCCCCCCCCCCTCCCACTTCTTAGAGTACATGGTTGTCCATGTGCAGTTGCTACAAGGATGGCCATAACAAATGTAAAGAATGCAGTTTCACTGAAGTGACTAAAAGCTTTAGCTACTACAGTTTAGCTACTATATATATTTGGCATCGCTGTAATTGAATTGATCTTCAGAGTATGCTATTTTTAGTGCACAGTGAACGGCATATCAAAACCCAAAAAACCTTGGCAGATCTGTGTTTTTTTTCCTTCAATTTTTTTCTGTTTTCCAATATAAGATTTGTAATTAAATGGTGTCATTAAAAAATAGATCTTGTCCCCAAAAAAATAAGCCCTCATATACCTACAGTGGATATAAAAAGTCTACACATCCGTTAAAATGTCAGGTTTCTGTGCTGTAAAAAAATGAGACAACGATAAATCCGGGGCGTAGCTAGAAATGACTGGGCCCCACAGCAAATGTTTGTATTGGGCCCCCCCTACGCGCGTTTCGCTCCCCCTCTATAATGTGCCAGCCATATAGCCCCCCTATAATGTGCCAGTAGTCAGCCATATAGCCCCCCCCAGCCCCCCTATAATGTGCCAGTAGCCAGCCATATAACCCCCCTATAATGTGCCAGTAGTCAGCCATATAACCCCCCCTATAATGTGCCAGTAGTCAGCCATATAAACCCACCCTATAATGTGCCAGTAGCCAGCCATATAGCACCAGATGCCCCCATAGTGCTCCTCTCCCCATAGTGCACCCTATAATGTGCCAATATCAAGTGCCTCTGTCTTCCCCCATCCCAATATCATAGTGCCATCCTCTCCCCCTGCCCCCTAATGTGTGTGCCAATATGAAGTGCCTATCTCTCCCCCCCCCCCCCATTTGCCAATATCATAGTGCCAATAGCCCCCTGTGGCAGTAAAGTAAAAGTCCAGTATTTAAAAAAAAACAAAAAAAAAACAACAACACATATACTTACCTCCATGTTAGGCAAGCCTCATTTATCCTGTCTTTCAGAAAAGTTTGTGAGGGGAATCGAACCTGTGACCATTAGGATGAAAGGCAAGACACTTAACCATAAGGCTATATCAGCTGCATAGCCAGGTAGCTAAAAAAAAAAAAAATAAGACCTCTAGATGTGGAGAACTTTGACAGTGTATCCATACACATTACAGCTGCCCCAACACACCAAGCTCTGCTACATCCATATACAATGTGCTGGTGCAGCTGTAATGTGTATGGATACACTATCAAAGTTCTCAACATCTAGAGGTCATTTTTTTTTTTTTTTTCAGCTATCTGGCTATGCAGCTGATATAGCCTTGTGGTTATGTGTCTTGCCTTTGAACCTAATGGTCGCAGGTTCGATCCCCAGGGCAAGCTTTCCTGAAAGAAAGAATAAATAAGTTTTAAATAGACAAGGGCGAGAGGACACTGCGATTCACTGTGTAATTAGCGATCGGGAAAGGAGTGAGGACACGTGCTGATTACCCAGGGGAGGAGAGGAGTGAGGACAACACGTGCTTGCCGGGCCCCTGTAAGCCCGGGCCCTGAAGCAGCTGCTTCCCCTGCTTCCCCGGTAGTTACGCCCCTGGATAAATCATTTCAGAACTGTTTCCACCTTTAATGTGAGAGGGAAGAAAAAATATAAAAATAAAAATATGGTTGCATAAATGTGCACACCCTTAAACTAATACTTTGTTGAAGCACCTTTTGATCTTATTTTGATCTTATTACAGCACTCAGTCTTTTTGGGTATGAGTCTATCAGCATGGCACATTTTGACTTGCCAAGATTTGCCCACTGTTCTTTCAAAAACACTCCAAATCTGTCAGATTGCGAGGGCATCTCCTGTGCACAGCCCTCTTCAGATCACCCCACAGATTTTTAATCAGATTCAGGTGTGGGCTCTGGCTGGGCCATTGTAAAACTTTAATCTTCTGGTGAAGCTATTCTTTGTTGATTTGGATGTATGCTTTGGGTCGTTGTCATGCTGAAAGATGAAGTTCCTCTTAATGTTCAGATTTCTAGCAGAAGCCTGAAGGTTTTGTGCCAATATTGACTGGTTGTTGGAACGGTTCATAATTCCCTCTATCTTCACTAAGGCCCCAGTTCCAGCTGAAGAAAAACAGCCCCAAAGCACGATGCATCCACCACCATGCTTCACTGTGGGTACAGTATGGTGTTCTTTTAGTGATGTGCAGTGTTGTTTTTATGCCAAACATATCTTTTGAAATTATGGCCAAAAAGTTCAACCTTGGTTTCATCAGACCATAGCACCTTTTTCCACATGCTTTTGGGAGACTTCAGATGGGTTTTTGCAAAATGTAGCCTGGCTTGGATGTTTTTCTTCGTAGGAAAAGGCTTTCGTCTTGCCACTCTTATAAAGAATACAGGAGATTGTTGTCACATATACCACACAGCCAGTACTTGCCAGATATTCCTGCTGTAGGCCTCTTGGTAGCCTCCCAGACCAGTTTTCTTCTTGTCTTTTCATCAATTTTGTAGGGACGTCCAGTTCTTGGTAATGTCACTGTTGTGCCATATTTTCTCCACTTGATGATGACTGTCTTCACTGTGTTCCATGGTATATCTAATGCCTTGGAAATTCTTTTGTACCCTTCTCCTGACTGATACCTTTTAACAATGAGATCCCTCTGATGCTTTGGAAGCTCTCTGTGGACCATGGCTTTTGCTGTGGGATGCGACTAAGAAAATTTCAGGAAAGACCAACTAGAGCAGCTGAACTTTATTTGGGGTTAATCAGAGGCACCGTAAATGATGGCAGGTGTATGCCGACTCCTATTTAACATGGTTTAGAATGTGATTGATTAATTCTGAACACAGCTACATCCCCAATTGTATGCAACCACATTATTTTAGTTTTTTTTCGTTTTCTTCCCTCCACCTAAAAGATTTCAGTTTGTTTTTCAATTGACTGGTACAGTTTATAGATCACAAAGGTGGAAAAAGTTCTGAAATGATTTATCTTTGTCTCATTTTCTTGACAGCACAGAAACCTGACATTTTAACAGGGGTGTGTAGACTTTTTATATCACTGTATGTGAAATGAAAATGCAAAAACGAAAATAGGACGATTTTTAAGTAGGGATGAGCGAACTTGTATTTTTCAAGTTTGGGTATTTGTGCAATTCCGTTATGGATTCCGTTATCACATAACATAATAATTTTGTCTGGATACGTTATGCTGCCCATTGACTTCTATTATAATGGAATGCAAAATGGAATGCCGAAATACTTTTTCTACATTACTGGCGAGCATTCACCAGGCCTTCCGAGTACCAGGAGCATCCAAACCATGGGCAGGCGAGCTGGACATTGTATTTGTGACCAGCTTATAGCTGGTGTAGATTTAAGCCATATTTATGCTAGAAAACTGGTGCCAAATGTTGACCTTCCGGGGTTAATGCCCTGTTTTTACACTGCCTTTCTGATGAATAGGGGCTCATAAATCCCCCCCAATGCTCCCTACAATCAGCTCTATATAAATCCTAAATTTCCTTCCTTGTGCAGATGCTAATGGCTTTGTCAAGGACCAAGTGAAAAACAGGTTACCTGCTGCCATCTCCTGATTGACAAGTTGTACTTGTAAATTGAAGATTTGCTCATGGACTTTACTGTGGGACAGTTTGAGTTTCTCTCTTCTGTTGACCATGTAGCACAAATTTCTTACCTGTGTAACAGAAAAATACATATAAGATCAAGAGAATTCACAAAGACATTGGTTTTTAAGAGGTTAATAGGACTGGTCAAAGCAGCAATTGGGCCTCACTAATCTAGAGAAGGGGTATTCTGGTTTCATGAAACTGATTATCTATCCATAGTGGTTATTCACTTCAGATTGGTGGGGCGATCAGCTGTTTGAAGGCGCAGCAGCGCTTGTGTGAGCGGTGCTCTCTCTTCATGGTTTACCTGCATGCCATCTACACTGTAGTGACGGTGCAGTGTAACTACTGCTGTTTGTACCAGACGCTAGGCTATTTTTGACAGTCCACTAGAATATGAATGGAGCCGGGGACAGCCTCGGCCTGCTGCTCCAGGGGGAAACTTTCATACTTTGCACAACCCTGAAAGAATGCAGCTCTGGACTGTAATACAGACTGTAACTGAGAACCAGCCAAAAGGTAAGAGATCTGGTTCACATAATGTTTTTGCCATCCATTTAACGAATATGTGGGGGGTTTAATGGACGCAAAAGCATAGCACACCACGCTTTTTCCATCCTGCAGAGCCCGGAAAAAAAAGTTTGTTTTTTGCAATGGAACTTTTTGGTGACGGATCCCAGTGTATGGCAAAAAAGTGATGTGAACCCAGCCTTAGATGGATCAATTTGATATGCAAAATAAAGTTAAAAGGTGAAAACTGCCTTTAAGGTTTAAAAAAAATAAAAAATAAAAGATATTTCTCCTTTAAAAATATATATAAAATTCTATATCTATATCGTAAAAGTAACACCAAACTTACTCTCTCAAGATCTTGCCTAAGGTGCATGAACATTCTCATCCTGGTGTGAATACTGTCCTCCTTGGGCTGCATCAAGCCATTCTGTTCTTCCTCTTTAGGTGGTACAAGCGGTCTGTTAAAATTACTCTTTCGTTTCAACATCCAGAAAGAATATATTAAATCCACCGTTATCTTGGGCAATCCTAATTCGGCTGCCACGTCGTCCACATTCACCATAGTGTAAAAGTCTTCCTCTAACTCCTTCAGTTTCTGAGCTCGGAGGCTGATTTTTTCGCTCTCACTCTGTCGATTGTCCACCTGAGCTTTGTCGGGCTCCTCTGGTTCTGTTGGACAGTGCTTGTTCTTACTGTGCTTCAAGCAATAGGATTTAAATTTCACTTCATCCCCTTCATCTAGTATCGTCTTCATGTCCAAACTATGCTCAAATGCACAAGTGACGTGAAAGGCCGTGATACAGCTCTTAACGGAGCACTACAAAGAAAAAGGAATCGGTGACACAGAATGCCAACAATAAGCTTACACATTAGGAAAAGGAAGAAGAAATATGAAGAAAATAATGTCATGAAATCACAGGTAGATGTCTACAGTAACATTCATTTCATCTGCAATTTTACATTCCTGGAATTCTTAGTCTGACCCAAATGTGGTCATCGGGAGGTTAGCATGACCAGAAGACTGGTAGTTTACAGAGTTTTCACAATCTGCCATGGCCAGAGAGGTTTTTTTTCTTGAATCCAGCAGCCAACAACGTATCGATCTTAAGAAAGCTATAGTCCTACTCCATAAAGACTTTGCTTGGACAACATCTATGTATGGCGCAGCTCAGGAGCCCCTTTTCCCATTTATCATATTAAAAAATACAAACAATAAAAAAGAAACCCAACTGGTATCTAAAAAATTCAAAAACATTACAATATCCACATTATTAATCCATGTATAAAAAAATTCTAATGCCAGAATTGCTGGGGGGGGTTTGTCACTTCGTTCCCAAGAAAAAAAATTGAATAAAAGATGATCAAAATGTGCCAATGGAAAAATGAACCTCCTGAGGACCCAGTAATTTTCCATTTTCTTCTCATTTTTTACTACCTGCCTTCTCAAATCCATAACTTTTTTTTCTTTCCATTCTTCTAGCTGTATGTGGACTTTTTTTTTAAAGGACAAGTTGTATATTCTAATGGTGTCATTTTGCATACTTTCAAATGGGGTGGAATTGGAAAGAACACACAAGTCCGCCACTGTTTTATGGATTTTGTTTTTATGACGTTCGCTATGTAGTAAACCTGGTAACTTAATTCTCTGGGTCAGTACGATTACAGCGATACCACATTTATATTACTTTTCTTCTGTTGTAAAGGGGTGGTCAGCTTTTGTTATATTGATGACCTATACAACTCCGTCTTTCCAGTCACTTCAACGGGACGGAACAAAGAGAACACAGAGCTCACACAAGCGTTGCGTTCTCTTCAAATAGCTGATCAGTGGGGCATTCCGTAGCTTTTATGGATATCGTTTTGGGGTGTGCATCACTTTTTATAAAAAAAAAAACAAAAAAAAAAAACATGTTTGAGATAAGGATGAGAAAAGGGAGCCATTCGGGTCCCGAAAGCCCGAGCGCTCCCAGGGTTTCACCTCTCACAATTGACCATACCATCTGAGGGGTTAAAAGTCCTTTATTGGCATTATCATCGATCACGGACATTGCCTTGGTTGTCTGCTGAGTAAAATAGCAAGCACCTTGTGGCTACACCGCATGAGCGGGAGCCATGTTTAAAGAATTAGGGTGGCCACTGGCTTCACGCAAGAAAGCTGGACCTCACAGGCCCCGTCCCCAAATTGATGCACCACACCCACGCCCCCATCGGCAGCCAGGAAAAAGCGGGGGAAGGAAAGGGAAGAAATTTCTGTGGGGAAGGTGAGTTGGGGGCAGCCTTCTCTCCTCCTCAGTCAGCCACAGGGAGCCATGTCTGCGGCTCTAGTGACTGACTTGGGGTGAGAGAAGCCTCAGTCAGTTGCTGCGGCTCACGCTCAGACAGCACAATGCTGCTGTCTGAGCGTGAGCTACTGAAAGGGTGGACATCTCTGTGTCCGTCCAGGCACTGAGCCGGACGGAGGACAGGGAGCCAGAAAACCGGACTGTCTGGCCACCCTATAAAGAATGGACTTCCGCAGTACATGTACAGTGGAGGTCCTGCAGGGGTTTAAAGAAAAGGTAGAAAAGAATGGCTCTTGCAAGGCAGTGATTAAAAACTAAGTTATTACGAAAAACGGCTTGGTTGCTAAAGGAGTTAAACATGCAGATTGTAATAAGTTGTAAAGCACCATACACATCCATATTAAGACAAGCCATCACAAGAGAATGCTTCGGTACCATATCCTTCATGTTGCTTATTATACCTGTATACAGGCTCCGGTCTTCAGTTTGCACAGACTGCAAACCAACGCCCACCGACTCGGAGGTATATGAGAAAGTTTAGTGATAGGTTCCATCCTTTCAGGACACGCAATGCTCACCTGTGTGTGAAAGTTTTTTTTGACAGAACTGTGTTAGTAAGAGGGGCAACTTAAAAGGAACTATGGGGGTCATTTATCAAACTGGTGTAAGTAGAACTGGCTTAGTTGCCCATAGCGACCAATCAGATTCCACCTTTTATTTTGGACAGCTCCTATGGAAAATGAAAGGTGGCATCTGGTTGGTTGCTGTGGGCAACTAAGCCAGTTCTACTTTACACCAGTTTGATAAATGACTCCATATAATTGACATGGCATTATCATGTAGATTACGTTAATACAAGGCACTTACTAATGTACTGTCATTGTCCATATTGCTTCCTTTGCTGGCTTGGACATACATAATGATCCTTTACTCAACGTGGCCACTGATGGAGGTGAACGTGACTAGACCCACCCATCTGCGGCACAGCTTTGGTAATTGGCACATGTGCAGTGCCATGCTGTGTTACTCTATGGAGGCCATTGATGGTCACGGCTGGGTCTACTTCATCGGCGGCCATGTTGGGTGAGCTATCGCTATGTTTACACAAGAGCCAGCTGTCAGCACGAGGGACTCGATACTGCACAACGTAACACGACTGCAATGCTATTTCCAGCACATTTGTAAACGCTACCATAAACTGGCCAACTCCTCTAATGATGATGCACTATACAGGCAAAAAAATCTTTCATTTCAATGACAAAATGATATACATTTTAAAGCACAGAATCATAAATACCTCTGGTATCCATAGTGCACAGCTAACATGGGCCCATTTTGTTCCACTTCTCGTGGGCTTCATGGCTCCTCCTCTCTTTGGGCACAATGTACACTGTGGGTGGACACCCAGCACACAAGTGCGACACAACCAGCTGCCTTCTGGAACCTTCAGAATGCCATAACACGCCTTCCAACAGAGAAAAGGGGCATGTCTTATTGTATAGGGTGATCATTTCTCATCACAGTCAATGAAATGACGTTTGCATCTAAAGGGGTTATCTGACTCTTTGGAGAGAGAAAATAAACTGCAAATGCACTAAAATAAAATAACAATCCCACATCATATGGGGTAACCTACGCGTATGGTCACAAAAGACACTGTTTTCACGTTCCTAGGACGTGACCGCTGGAGCAAAAGCCTGGTGAGAACCACGAGGGAGCCTTCACACGTGGCAGAAAAGTCTGCAACTGAAAATCAGTCCCATTCATTTGAATGGGGCAGCAAGCGCATGGATTTCTGCAAGCCCCATTAACCCTGGGAACACACCTGAGCGTTTTTCAGCGCGTTTATACGCGCTGAGAAACGCTCAACATGTGAAAAGCCATGCATCCCTATGTGCATGGTTCACATGTCGGCGTTTTACAGCGCGGACGACCGCGCGGCAGCACGTGCGATCCAACCCATATTCTTTAATGGGAGCGCGCATATGACGCGCGCTTCTATAAAACAGCCACTTCGCGGCAGAAGCGCGCGTCATATGCGCGCCCTGGGAACACGCAAAGTGTGTTCCCAGGGTAAGGGGAATGGAACAGATTTTCATTTGCAGAATTTTCTGCCACAAAATCTGTGCTGGAGGAAAGTACTCTTTAGTTACTTTACAGTATATGCTACAACTCTTCTTTTCTTCTTTAAGGAGTCAGATAACCCCTTTATACTTTTTGTGGTGGCTAAACGAGTAAAAAAAGCTACTAAATGTGCAACAGTAGTTACAGACATTATCAGAGAAGACTTTATAACTACAACAAACTGCACAGAAGAATCTGTAAATCTATACAATCAAAATAAAGTATTATCTCAGTGCTCAAAATAACAGATGTAAAATGTAAGTATAACTGCCTGAGCAATTTAGCAGTACAGCAAAGAAACAAAACGCTCAATATGGCATAACTTTAAACCATGAAACCCACCTGGTGAACACAGATGTTGCACCTGTCACAGAACACCATATCATTGCCTTCCTCACTGTCGGGAGAACGACACACATCACAAATGACATCCTCGTCGTACTCAATGCCTAGGCCTTCTTCTGTCTCTATGGCATGGTTCATGTTTTCATGGCACTGCCGTTCCAGGACTTCTAATGTCTTCTCCATAGTGCTCTCATCCAAAGGAGCACATCCTAAGAAAATAAAAAAGAACAGGGTTATAAGGCCTCATGCACACTGTACGCGCACATTTTTTGGGGCAGCTGGCACGCTGACCCACTCTTTACCATAGGGCCATGCACACATCCATATTATTTGTGGATCCATGTGGCGGCTCCACAAATTATAGAACATGTTGTATTCTGGACCACAATAAGGAGAACAGTCCTTTCTATGAATGGGAGTGAGAAAAATGACAAACGCACATGAAAGGTGTCCGAAATGCGGACATGGCTGTGTGCTAGCCTAAGATTAAATGACTTAGTGCAGAACAGAAAGTAATAATAGTAAAATTTATATATATATATATATATATATATATATATATATATATATATATATATACGGACAGCACTCCATTTCTAAAATAAAGTGAAGAAAAATGTATTTACCCATGTGGTACAAACTGCGACGTTTCGGCTCAACAATAGAGCCTTTATCAAGCAACTCTATTGCTCTATTGTTGAGCCGAAACGTCGCAGTTTGTACCACATGGGTAAATACATTTTTCTTCACTTTATTTTATCCATGGAGTGCTGTCCGTTTTTCTTTCCATAATTTTGGACTGTGAGCAGTTGTCTTGGGATAAGCACCCATCTGATTTTCAAGTGATCCCTGTCCATATATCCTATCGGGCTCACGGACATCATGGATGTGGGGTACCTAGAACACTAGAAAAAGCAGCTCCTCCCTGGTAGACCGTAGCCCATTCATTTGTATAGGACTCTTGTATTACTAGATCTCCTCTACAGTGGCTGGCACTGGTGGCTTTCAGTAGCCAGATCTTTGGAGATAAACTAATTGCTGTGGACAGAGTCTCATAAGGTACTGTAAACATATTGGAAAAGTCAGCTATACAAATTAAATCTGAATGTCTGCCAGCAAGAAATGCAAGCGGTTATTCCCATCTCAGACATTGGTGCCATATTGATATGCCCCCAATGTCTGATAGGTGTGGGTCCTCTCTCTGGGACCCACACCTATACTTAGAACGGAGTCCACAAAGTTCCAGAGGGCGCACCGCAAATGCGCATCTGGCCTTCATTTATTTCTATGGAAGGACTGAAAATAGCCGAGTAGCGTGCCCGGATATTTTGTTCTACCATAAAGGAGTCCTAGCTTTTCATCCACTGTGATGGATATCCAATTCAACAACTGAAGGGCCAGTAATAAAAGGGGTCGACTAGGATTAGAAAATGGGAAAATATGATTATTTTTTTTAAATAGTGCCACGCTGGTCCATAGGTTAGATTTGGCATTGAAGCTCAGCTGTTGAAATGAATGTAACCGAGCTGGAATTCCACACACAAACCATGCATAGGTGCAGCCATGGTTTTCCAATTCTGTGCATGTGGTGTAATAATTACCCATATCTGCTAACTCAAGGTTGCATTCTTGAAGCCAAAAGAGGTCCACATCATCAAGATCGTAACGACACATGCTCTCTGCCAATTCCAGAATGTTGATATAACCAGGTTCTGTTGGCTCTTGGCCCGAACAATGGATGTACTTTCGTGGACGAGAAAACAGAACATCCTTCACTTTTTCTGCAATGACCCTAAAGAGAATTAAGAAAAAAAAATAAAAAAAATCAAGAAAGCGAGTCTTGTAATCTAGAGCAGTAACCAATGTACACACAAAGCCCTTGAGGACCACGACTGTTTTGGCTGTATTGATGTGAAAAGGATTTTTAATAGCAATTATTAGCAAAACACAAAAAAGGTAGAGAGCAGCAGCCTAGAAGGGAAAGAAGGTGGACCTGGTCTTTTCTTTTCTTCAGGAGCACTGCATGAGTGTGGCCTGTACACCTTCTTTAGTGCCTGCCGCCCGCTACATTATCACGGTACAGGCTGCAGGAATTGAAGAGACATTGCACAGGCTATGCTAATACAATGTTCCAGATCATTATGGAAGCCTGACACTGACTGAAGCCAGGCTCCCGCTGTAACGGCCGGTAACAAAGGCAACGCCGATGACGGCCACTTAGAGGGGATGACCTATCCCCAGGGTAGGTCCTCAATTATCAGATCACCCGGGACCCCTGACGATCAGTTGTTAGGAGAGGATGAGCGCCCTGTGAATGACGCAGCCTCTTCCTAGGCCACAAGACGTCGTGGTGAGCGTGGCGGCTCTCTGGAACAGCTAATTAGTGGAGGTGCCAGGACTCAGACCCAGACTATCCTGAGGATAGGTCATCATTATGATTTCTTGGATAACCTCTAACTCCCTTGATGCTGTGGTTAGTAGGCTGAGGCATCCAGAGAGTTACATAGAGGCTCCCTGTCCCCATCGGCCCCTCACAAAAACAATAGCAGGTGGCAGATGCGTTGCCATGGCAGTGCTGGCCCTAATAAAAGCCCCTAGGTCTGCCATGATTGTATGTCTATTACACTGTGCCACAGCCTAATTGACTGCCTGTCATCGTTACAGGGATAGGCTATAATTAGAGATGAGTTCGCCGAATTTTCCGGAAAAATTTGCTTTGATCCGAATAAATTTGCGATGAATCTCATTAAAAAAACTGCTATTTCCGGGCTGCAGAGAGCCTTTATAGTGGTGTAGAACACTGTGCCTTGCAGTAACACGCATAGGGAGTCTGCTATGGTAGTGAAATAATACAGTGAGTCAGTATGACATGCAGATGACAGGCTTCGCTCTTAGAATCACTGCACACATCACTTATTTGGGCGGTCACAGGGCCAAAACTGACCAAATAACTCATGCCTTACAGGTCCATGTTAGTGTCAAGAAGAAGCACACTCCTTTTACACGGTCGTCAGCTGATTCCACATAGATGTCTAGAAAACCTGTTCTATTAAACGCTTATACATGTAGAGCCCCCTGACAGAGAAGAGGGTGTCAGCAGTAAGTTTGTCTTGACATCACTGATTATTTTGCCCTTCCTCTGATCCGTCAGAACAATAACCCCCAAAAAACAGATCCTGTCTGAGGTAGGGTTGGGCGATATCAAAAATATTGCCACGATAACGATATTAAGAAATTTATCGCGATAACGATATATATCACGATAAATGCCCATTTAGAAGAAAAAACACTTGAAGACATTATACTGTATGGGGGCAGCGCAAGGAGACGTTATACTGTATGGGGGCAGCGCAAGGAGACGTTATACTGTATGGGGGCAGCGCAAGGAGACGTTATACTGTATGGGGGCAGCGCAAGGAGACGTTATACTGTATGGGGGCAGCGCAAGGAGGCGTTATACTGTATGGGGGCAGCGCAAGGAGAGCGTTATACTGTATGGGGGCAGCGCAAGGAGGCGTTATACTGTATGGGGGCAGCGCAAGGAGACGTTATACTGTATGGGGGCAGCGCAAGGAGACGTTATACTGTATGGGGGCAGCGCAAGGAGACATTATACTGTATGGGGGCAGCGCAAGGAGGCGTTATACTGTATGGGGGCAGCGCAAGGAGACGTTATACTGTATGGGGGCAGCGCAAGGAGACATTATACTGTATGGGGGCAGCGCAAGGAGACGTTATACTGTATGGGGGCAGCGCAAGGAGACGTTATACTGTATGGGGGCAGCGCAAGGAGGCGTTATACTGTATGGGGGCAGCGCAAGGAGACGTTATACTGTATGGGGGCAGCGCATGGAGACGTTATACTGTATGGGGGCAGCGCAAGGAGACATTATACTGTAAGGGGCACAGGGGCAGCCGCAAGGAGACGTTATACTGTATGGGGGCAGCGCAAGGAGACATTATACTGTAAGGGGCACAGGGGCAGCCGCAAGGAGACGTTATACTGTATGATGCACTGTTATGGGGGGCACTGTGGCTGACGCACTGTTATGGGGGGCACTGTGGCTGACGCACTGTTATGGGAGGGCACTGTGGCTGACGCACTGTTATGGGGGGGCACTGTGGCTGACGCACTGTTATGGGAGGGCACTGTGGATGACGCACTGTTATGGGGGCACTGTGGCTGATGCACTGTTATGGGGGCACTGTGGCTGACGCACTGTTATGGGGGCACTGTGGCTGACGCAATGTTATGGGGGGCACTGTGGCTGACGCACTGTTATGGGGGGCACTGTGGCTGGCACTGTTATGGGGGCACTGTGGCTGACGCAATGTTATGGGGGCACTGTGGCTGACGCAATGTTATGGGGGCACTGTGGCTGACGCACTGTTATGGGGGGCACTGTGGCTGACGCAATGTTATGGGGGGCACTGTGGCTGACGCAATGTTATGGGGGCACTGTGGCTGACGCACTCTTATGGGGGGCACTGTGGCTGACACATATATAGCATCTTATGCTATATATGTGTCATCCACAGATCCCCCATAACAATGTCAGCCACAGACCCCCAACACTGTAATCTCTTTAGAAGTAGCCCGACCTGATTAACTATTGTTGCGCAGGCTCCCGGGCAGCTCTCTGTTCCTCCATGTGCCGTCTGCTCCTTCATTCATAAAGTGGGCGGAGCATGGAGGAACAGAGATTAACTACATAAATACTGGATAAGAGCTGCGGGGCCGGTGCAGTGTTACTCTGCAGTAATACACCGGCCCCGCAGCTCTGATCCAGCATTTATGTAGTTAATCTCTGTTCCTCCATGCTCCGCCCACTTTATGAATGAAGGGGCAGACGGCGCATGGAGGAGCAGAGAGCTGCCGAGGAGCCTGCGCCACAATAGTTATTAAGGTCCTGCTACTTCTAAAGAGATTAACTACATAAATACTGGATAAGAGCTGCGGGGCCGGTGCAGTGTTACTCTGCAGTAATACACCGGCCCCGCAGCTCTGATCCAGTATTTATGTAGTTAATCTCTGTAGAGTAGTCGGACCTTAATAACTATTGTGGCGCAGGCTCCCCGGGCAGCTCTCTGCTCCTCCATGCTCCGCCCACTTTATGAATGAAGGGGCAGACGGCGCATGGAGGAACAGAGCGCTGCCCGGGAGCCTGCGTCACAATGGTTATTAAGGTCGGGCTACTTACTACATGTCCCGGGCGCCAGGAATTCGGCCCTGACATGATGTTTTAGGAGCGGTCGGCACACGTGCGACCGCTCCTATGACGTCATTAAATACCGCGGTTATTAGGAAACTGTGATATCGCCATATCGCAGTTTCTTAATACCGCGGTATATCACAGCCACCGGTATATTGCCCAACCCTAGTCTGAGGAGCAGACGCCTTCACTCGGTCAGCATTTGGTCAATAAATAATCCATCAGTATTGCTAATGCCACAAAAAACAGGAGTGGATCTAAGACAGAGATGACACGTGAATGGAATATTTGCATGTCTTCTGTGTTTTGTACCCACTACTGCTTTTGGCTATCAAATTGTAAGCCAATTCTGATGGGACCATACAGGCCTTACAGCTGCTACACAGACAGGATCCGCTGTGCGTCTAATTTTTCCTTCCTTCTGACCAATCAGAAGAAAGGTCAAATAAATGGTGATTTCAAGAAGGCCAACAAGGAGGTGGCAGCAGCATCAGGAGGCCACAGAGTGGCACAATGACAAAGTGTGGAGGTGACAGCAGCAGGATGAGTAGGCCAAAGAGTGGCAAGGTGACCGTGTGGAAATGGCTGCATCAGGAAGCCACAGAGCGGCAAGGTGACAGTGTGAAGATGGCAGCAACAGCATGATACCACAGAGTGGCATGGTGACATAGTGTGGAGATGGCGGCAACAGCAGGATACCACAGAGTGGCAAGGTGACATAGTGCGGAGGTGGATGATCTAATCTGATGCATCAGGCATTGGTGGGTGGAAATCCTGGCTGACCCACGCATGATTCATCTTGACAAAAGTAAGTCTCTACACATTTTGGACAGGCGGGTTCTTCTTGGGGTAACTATGGCCCCAGGCGCACTAAACACCCGCTCTGATGCCACACTACTGGCCGGGCAGGACAGCTTTTCCAGGGCAAACTCAGCAAGTTGCGGCCACAAATCCAGTTTGGCTGCCCAGTAGTCCAGCAGATCTTCTATGACGGCTGGCAGGGTGCTGTCCAAGTATGACACCACCTGCTGGTTCAAGTTCTACCCCAGGTCTACCTGCTGCTGCTGGTGAGTAGTTTCTTCACTATGCGGGTGACGAAAGCTACTTATCAGCGACTCAAGACTTAGGCTGCTGGTGCTGCTGTCACTTGCGACAAAGTCGAAGATCGAGTAAACCAATCAAGAGCCGCTGGGTTGCTGGTCAAGACACGACCGCTAGCTGACATGTGGACCTGAGGCCTCGGGAAGAAACCCCTGCTGCCACACCCCCTTACTCTGCTGCGACCTGTGCCTGCGCCAGAATCATTTACGCCTCCGTCACTCCCCTGTGCAGGGCCTGGCACTTCTCTGTCTGACATACTTTTAGCTGAACTAAAATAAATTAAAAGCAAATTAAACACCCCTAAAAATTGAAATTGGCAACAAAACTATTTCCGCGTAAATAACAGCAAAAGTGAACTGCGTATATATATTTCTCGTATTGGACTAGGCCACCAAACGATTTCTAAGTAAATAACAGAAAAAGTGAACTGCGAATATTTTTCTCTTGAAATATGGCAATAAACGCTTTTAGCGCAAATAAAACCAAATGTGAACTGCGTCTATTTTTCTCGTACTGTAGTGAAATATGACAAGAAACGCTTTTAGCGCAAATATTTCTCGTATTGTATTGAAATAGGCCACTTAATGATATCAGCACAGTTAACAGCAAAAGTCACCTGCGTATATATTTATCTTTTCCCACAGATAAAAGCCACTAAAGGCTTTTCAACATAGCACTTGCACCCCAATAACTAATTGATGGAATGACAGAGCTGTATTATGAGACTATCTGGATCCCCGAGTAATGTTTCCCTGAACTTGTAAATCTCTTCTTATCACAATGAGGATTTTCCTATGACTCTCCCTAGCATCTGCACATGTCTCTCCCTGCTTGTGAAATGATTCCTCTCACTATCCATTCCCTGCACTAGTAAATCGCTTCTTTCCTTTTCTTTCACTCTCCCTGGTGCCTGCAGACACATCTGTCCCTGAACAAAGTACGATGGTGAATGGCAGAATCTAAGATGGTCGCCGTATTTATAGGGCTGTGACATCACCGGGCTGGCTGCTGATTGGCTGCATGCATGGCATTATGGGTCATCCCGCCTTCTCACAGTTCCTTGCCCCATGTCCTCACATGTGTAGCCGCCATTTTAGCTGCCATGTTAGGAAAAATTGCAGTTCCATACAACGAAGCGCGAGGAAATTCGCATTCGTTCAGAATCCAATTTTTCCTGAAATTCAGAACGAATTAGACTTCATCAGCTTTGATTCGCTCATCTACAGCTATAATGCGTTTGTAGCCAAGTTTCAGTACACCATTGTATTATAAGAGCTAAGTTCCATAGTGAGAGTAAAAAAAAATTTCTAAAAAGGTTAGTAAAGTTTGTTCATATAAAGAAAAACAAATTAATAAAACCATTTTCCCATGAAAAATGGTATTACTTAGTAAAAGTGGTGACCACCACCCATATAATAAAGATAACGTCATTCACACCAACACGAGTCCCATGTATCCCAAAATGGTATGACTGAAACCACATCTCATTCCGCAGAAAAAAGCCTGTATTTGGCTACATTGGCGAAATAAATAAATAAGTTTGACATTTAAAAAAAAAAAAATAATCATTTTTGCAAGAGACGTTCTATTATTGTGCAGAAGTAGTAAAAAAACTAATAAAACTTCATATTTGGTATAGCCATCATTATACTAACCCATACAAAAAAAGTAACACGCAGTTATGTCGCATGGTGAACATCGTAAATTTGAAGTGTAAAAAAACTTTTTTCCCATTACCACACGTCAAAAAAATTAATAAAATCAACAAGTTATACGTAAGTCAATTATGTTAATTCGAGAGTAAAATAAAAATTACCAGAAAAAAAAAAAATCATAACTGTTCTTAAAAATTGTACATAATAATAAATTTAGTTTTTGCCAAATCGCCCAGCCCTCATCTATACATCTCATATCTCACTAACGACAGGCATGTGGCGAAGGTTGGCTGAAGGGTTCTATAAAACAAAGGTCAGTGCAGATGATTCTCTATCTACCTGATAGAAGGCTGTGGGATGGCATCTGGATTAGCAGGTACTTGAACTCCCTTCTCCCACTCCTGCTTCCACGTATCTACAAAGTGATAGTAGTCCTCCAAATTGACATGTTGGGAATCGGGAATCTTCATGGCACTGATTAGGTCTTTCCGGAATACCTGATAAAGCACAAACATGTGGACGTCAGAATGTGAAATGCAAGGTCAAAAATAATTCCGTACAGGATTCTAATCTCCTCCAAAGCTAAAAACTCTTTTGCTCTTAGCAACACAGTTAACCACTCAGTCGCTGGCCTATTTTGGGCCCTAATGACCAACTCCAGAAGAGCCCCAACTTTTTTTGTTTTTCCATTGACGGATTGGTATGAGGGCCTATTTTTTTGTGTGATAAGTTACAGTTTTTAATGGTACCATTTGTGGTAAATATGACTTTTGATTTCTTTTAATTCTGTTATTTGATAAGAGTGCCTGCACATGGAGGAAGATTTTGTTACAGAAAATTATCGCAACTGAAGTGTTTTTTCACGTTAAATTTTTAAGTGTGTTTTTCAAAATCAGTCATGTCAACTGGCCCTAAAGCTTAGACGATGGAAGAGTAAGGAGGCGATCTAAACATTGCAATAATCGGGTAGAAATACAATGCAAGTTCATAAAAAAAGAAATGTTCCCTGAATGAATTCTGAAATAGGACACAAGGGGAAGGAATTCTAAAATGCCATTCCAGTTTTCTGGCATGGAAAAGTTGCAAATTTTTCAGCATTTCCGGATTTGCTCCAAAATTTGTGACTTTTTCTCTCCCATTTCCAACAACCTTGCTGCATTTATGCAAAGTGGTCAGACCATAGGTGGGGCTTCAGCAGCCCATTACACCAGAAATCTATGCCAGCTCCTTGCATGGACCTCCCAAACATGTGCTTAGATTGAGACCAGCAACCCCTTAACAAGCGTATTTTTATTTTATTTTTATTAAGACCAGCGTAAGAAAACCCATTCTTTTTGCAAAATCGCCTAGAGATCTACTAATATATAATGGCTGCTCCTCGAAGTTGCCCAAAACAAGGCAATTACACCCAGCTATGTCTGACGCTTGGAAGGAGAGCATTCAGCAGGGCACTGCATGAGCCTCCAGAGTCAGATTCATCTCAGTACTCAACCTGGAGTGATGTTCCTTGTGAAATATGTGGAATTGTACATTCATTATCCTGAGCTGTAGTGAAGCTCCCAATAGAGTGCCAAGGGAATGCTACTCATGAGGCAATCCCCAGCAGTATCTTCATGGCAGAAAACCTACCGTATATACTCGAGTATAAGCCGAGTTTTTCGGCACAAAATTTGTGCCGAAAAACCCGAACTCGGCTTATACTCGAGTCATAAATTGAAACTGAAGAGCGGAGTGGGAGGAGGAGCGGGGGGGAGGAGCTGGGGGCGGGCATTTGCGGCAGGGCCGATGCGCTCACTGCGCTCCGGCCCCACCGCTCATGTATAGTTTTTAAATTGGATTATACTATACACTTATTCTTACTATAATTCTTGCCCCCTCTGTACCTCATTACATGCGGCAGGCGGGCAGTGAATACTTCAGGCCGGGCGGACGAGAGAAGCGTGACTTGCTGATGTCACGTGCCTGCCCGGCCTGCTTTATGAATGAAGCAGGCGGCGCAGGCACGTGGCGTCAGTCACACTGCGCTCGCTCTCCCGCCCGGCCTGAAGTATTCACTGCTCGACTGCCGCATGTAATGAGGTACAGAGGGGCAAGAATTATAGTAAGAATAAGTGTATAGTATAATCAAATTTAAAAACTATACATGAGCGGTAATGGAGGATGGGGGGATGTGGATGGCACTGTTATGGGATGAGGGGATGTGAATGGCACTGTTATGGGATGGGGGGATGTGGATGGCACTGTTATGGGATGGGGGATGTGGATGGCACTGTTATAGGATGGGGGATCTGTGGATGCCATCCACAGCCCCCATCCCATAAGTGCCATCCACAGCCCCATCCCATAACAGTGTCATCCACATCCCCTCATCCCATAAGTGCCATCAACATCCCCCCCTTCCCATAACAGTGTCATCCACATCCCCTCATCCCATAAGTGCCATCCACAGCCCCCATCCCATAAGTGCCATCAACATCCCCTCCTTCCCATAACAGTGTCATCCACATCCCCTCATCCCATAAGTGCCATCCACAGCCCCCATCCCATAAGTGCCATCAACATCCCCCTTCCCATAACAGTGTCATCCACATCCCCTCATCCCATAAGTGCCATCCACATCCCCCTTCCCATAACAGTGTCATCCACATCCCCCTCATCCCATAAGTGCCATCCACAGCCCCCATCCCATAACAGTGTCATCCACAGATCCCCCATAACAGTACGTCATCCACAGATCCTCCCATAACAGTACGTCATCCACAGATCCCCCATAACAGTGCGTCATCCACAGATCCCCCATAACAGTGCGTCATCCACAGATCCCCCATAACAGTGCGTCATCCACAGATCCCCCATAACAGTGCGTCATCCACAGATCCCCATAACAGTGCGTCATCCACAGATCCCCCCATAACAGTGCATCATCCACAGATCCCCCCATAACAGTGTATCATCCACAGATCCCCCCATAACAGTGCGTCATCCACAGATCCCCCATAACAGCGTGTCATCCACAGATCCCACATAACAGTGTGTCATCCACAGATCCCCCATAACAGTGCGTCATCCACAGATCCCCCATAACAGTGCATCATCCACAGATCCCCCATAACAGTGCTTCATCCACAGATCCCCCATAACAGTGTGTCATCCACAGATCCCCCATAACAGTGCGTCATCCACAGATCCCCCATAACAGTGCGTCATCCACAGATCCCCCATAACAGTGCGTCATCCACAGATCCCCCATAACAGTGCGTCATCCACAGATCCCCCATAACAGTGACATCCATTTCCACCTCGGCTTATACTCGAGTCACTACTTTTCCCAGTTTTTTTGGGGTAAAATTAGGGGGGGTCGGCTTATACTCGAGTATATACGGTAATCATTTATAGCCCTTAAAGGGAACCTGTCATCAACTCTATGCTGCCCATACTAACGGCAGTATAAAGTACAGACCGGTGAGTTGATTTCAGCGGCCTGTCATTTATAAGTTAAAAGTAAGTGGTTGCCGAGAACCAACATCACAACCATTGCAGACTGGGCCTGGGAAAGAGTCACGGCCACCTGAGAAGAGTCCTGGTTATTCATGAATTCCTGCTCTCCCTACCCTACTGCTGATGACTGACAGGCTTCTACCTAGTTTTCTCCCTTTCTCTCTAGGAGAGAACTGCCAACCATCAGCAGATGGGTGAGAGCAGGAGATTATCAATAACCACGACTCTTCTCAGGTAGATTTGACTCTTTTCCAGGCCTGGGCTGCAATGATTATGATGCTGGTTCTCGGCAACTACTTACTTTTAGCTCATGAATGATACACCGCTGAAATCAGCATTTCTGTCACTATTTTATGCTGCCCTCAGTGACGTCAGCATAAAGTTGATGACAGGTTCCCTTTAACATCCATATGTAACTTTTCCGATGTGCTCGGGCGTGGCAGAATTTTGACTCAAATCTGACCATGTCTGAATGTGGCCTAAAGGAGTTGTCTAGGACTTGGTGATATACCTTAAGAACTCTCCGCCCATTCTCGACCACCCTTATGTCCGGAGAGATGACTAAAACAGTGACATGTCATCCGTCTGGTCACGTCTGATACATTTTTAACAGGAATTATTAAAAATAAATAAAATGACACCATTTACCATCTGATTGATGTTTTAATTGCAGGAATGTTACATATTTGTTTTGTATGGTTTACACAATATGGAGCTGAAATTTTCAGTAGATTACGGCCAAGCTTTTACTGCATATTTTACCGGTATATGATAAAAGCTAATTTGCCCAAAGTTTTATTCATTTAGAAATACAGCCAGCAAATGCAGAATGTCTGCTGGTCTCACATACTCTCACCAGGAAGGAGTGGGGAAAGAAAAGTCTCAACTTGCTCCCTGGAAAGCACCCACAAGTTGCTGTTAATGCATCTGTTCTTTTTATTACCGGCCTATGTAATCATTCGACTACACAATGCCGCCTCTCAGTAAATGGGCTGTGGTCTAGATTGACCCAATGCACATGTTAAAAGGGTTATTACTATGCAATTAATAGGCCATATCAAATGTCACAGTATGCACAGTAAAAATATTGTTTGGTGTTTTAGATAATACATAATTCCTCTATGGCAGCGCCCCCTGCTGTTCCTGCAGTCAGTGGAGGACTAACATGCTCAGAAGCTGCCCTGCTCCCAGTGCTCTCGACACCTTCCAATTAGTCTTCCCTACTTCTAAATTCATATTAGTATATGGCTATATCTCTCACTAGACAGCAGAGAAGGAAATGGTGGGTGCGACTGCATACCACAATGCTACTTATTAGGGTATCTGCTGGGGCTGTGTGTGAGGGACTATTTTTCAAGCAGGTGAGCAACACCAGGAGTAAGGGTTACGCATCCTTCACAAGACCGTATTTCTGGGTCTGCATCCATTTCAATGGGGCCGCAAAAGATGCGGACAGCACGCGGTCTGTTGTTCCGTTCTGTGGCCCGGCAAAAAATACAGAGCATGTCCTATTCTTGTCTGCAATCTCGGACAAGAATAGGCATTTTCTGTACAGCGCCGCCCCTGTGCGGTCTGCAAAACGCGCCCTTAACAAGAGCGGACTACAATTTACTTCTGGGAGATGCAAGTCTTAGGTGACAAAAGTATGGTCTTCTAGATAAGAATCCCAAGAAAGGAGCGCTTTCAAGTAGCAAGATTCAGAAGCATCAATTCTGAAATCCCTTTAGCTGCCTAGAAGACTGTGGTTGTGGTACCACAATTAGGGTTTAACATGAGGTCTCCACATTATAGATTCTTCTCAAATGAATTTGATGGGAAAAACGTACACTAAATCAGCAGAGACAAGGGGGGAGATCTATGAAAAAGTGGCCTAGTTGTCCATAGAAAGCACAGTTTTCATAAATCTCCCCCATAGACTTTGGCTGTACTGTACCCCTTTAGCTCTGTCAAGTATTGGCAAAGCAACCGAATGTGAACACGATGTCTTGTAGACGCATGTGGCAGCACACGGGTTAATAAAAGCAGCAGCTGGAGGCAGGGCGGCTCTATGGAAACGCGCGCAGTGGGAAGCCTGCTATCTGGGGCGTAGAGTCATTAATACATCCTCATACTCAACAGGGTGTTTAACAAAAGTGTGGATTACAATTTGCTTCTATCTAAACACTACAAATGTGAATCTGTTCAAACACAACAAGTAGAAGACATGATTTGTACCTTAACAGGACCCCTATAAGCGGTTACAGCGAAACAGAATGAAATGTATTAAAAATGAAACGAACATGGCGGGCAACGTGAAGTGCATCCCAGAGTCATGGTCTCCGCTCCCCATCCCACAGCTACCAAAACGAGAAGAGCTGATGATGCTACAACTAGTAAAGCCAATGAGACATTACAGAGGGTGGCCCGAGAATAAAGACCCCTATACACATTAAACAGTTCTTGGCTAAACCTTCCATTTTCCGCGGGAACCGACCAACACCCTAATGTCTACAGGGAGCTCCCAACTCTTTAGAGGAGAAAGGGCACTTGGAATTTCAACCCCTGATGCTTTTTCTTTCCTTGGAGACAAACCAGCTACAGTATCTTTCCTGACTCTCCTAAACACATGCATACTTAGCCAAGCGTACATGTGTTTTCTATGAGGAGAAATCAGCAAGCAGACACCTGTGCTTGCTGATTTCTCCTCATAGAAAACACATATACGCTTGGCTAAGTATGCATGTATATGGGAGAGTCAGGAAAGATACTGTAGCTGTCAGTAGCAGCTAATAAAGGTATATGGGCACCAAAAAAGGGGCTTACACCTTTTAGATTTTGATAACTTACCCTCCGCGTAGGTGATCAATAAGAGATCCGGGGGGTCCAACACCCGTAGCGGCGTCTGCCACTGAAGACCAGACAGTGGACAGAGTATAAAGCAGAATGGCCATGTCGGGTGTCGGACCCCTATCTGATACTGATGACCTATCTGGAGGATTCGTCATCATATCTAAAAGCTGAATAACCCCTATAAAAAAAAATAATAATAATCGTCTAGGGGGAAAAAAAAGGTGTGTGTGTGACCCATTTCACATGGGAAATGAGGCGTAAGGAAGAAAAACATCTAGGGGCTTGTTCACATCTGTGCTTTTCGTTCTTCTGATCAGTCAGAACAACAGAAAATTTTAAATAACTGATACGTTTCAGTTTCCATTTGTTTCAATCAGTTGTGTTCAGTTTGCAATCGTAAGGCTACATCCACATCTGTGTTATGGCATTCTGGTAATTTATTCCAGCAGAGGAACAGACTACCAGAATTACCGTATCTGGCATAGCTGGACACCGCTGAGGCCTGCCGGATCACCAATCACCTGTTAGGTTCCCGGCTGGAAGCCCAGAGGAGCCAATTTTAGTGAATACGGATCCGGCTGGTCCCAGCGGTGTCCAGCTATGCTGGAAACGGTAATTCCAGTAATCTGCTCCTCTGCTGGAACAAACCACCGGAATACCATAATACAGATAGGAATCTAAACTTAGAAAAACAGAAAAATATAAAAATGATCATCAGTTTATGTCAGTTCCATCAAATATCAGTTATTTTTGATGGAGGAGAAGTCCTGCCGCTGTAAGTTATCTCCTGTCAAAAATAACTGATGTCTGACAGAACTGACCCAAACTGAGAACATCTTAAATGCTCAAAATAAAACGGGTCATTTTTCATTTTGTGTCCTTCTGATGAATCAGAACGGAAAGCTCCATGCAGATGGGAACTCAGTCTGACACCTAATGAATACAATTGCCATTTAGAATAAATCTCTGCTCTTCTCACCGGCCCCCACCACTGATAAATCTCCTCTGCTGTCCACGGCTGGTACTACATACCTCGGCAGACTTCTTTTCCTCCTCTGTTGTGTTTTTACCCTTGTTCCTGTACTGGCAACAGGAAGAAAAGGAAGTGGAAGGACCTGCAAATAAGATAAGAAACATTACGGAAGAAGCACTACTCGGCCATGTACATTGAGTCTGAGAACATGATATATATGTATTATACTCATACTGTGAGAACGTTCCAATGCCTTTGTGCAACATAGGCCAAACAAGTTCTGAAAGACCAGGTTTAAAGTGCAACTGTCATGTTTTCATTAAAAAAGATATATATATCTATTTTAGCATATGTTACTGCTGGTGGAGCATTATCCATAAAGCACTCTTTAGGTTCTTCACATACCACTGGTTTCCTTGAGTTTTTCCCTTAGTTATGTCTGTTTTAACCCCTACAATATTCGGATCTTCTCAAGACGGCTCCTCTGCCAGTTCTGTGAGGCCAAAGCTACCTTCCCCTACACACTTGCTGTAGCCAGCAGCTTCCTGCCAGCCAATCAGATTGGATTACTGAGAGACACGCCTCCTCACTCTGAAGCCTAATGCAGGAACGCAGCATGAAGGACCGCCCTTCCGTCCTCTGTTTACAATTAGCTGGAGACAGATAAGCCGTAGCAGCGGTCTAGCAACGCCGCTGAAGCAAAGTACAAACATGGTGCCCTCTCGTGCATGCAGCGGGTCTCTGTTGTTTCAGACAGTAGAGACCCCAGGCTAATGACCGTGACTGACAATGCCGATCGCGGTCATTAAAAGCCTTTAGATGCCATGATCAAGTGAGATCGCGGCATCTAAAGGGTGAAAAATACAGAGGCTCGCGCTTCCGGGATTCTTGCCGGCATCCTCTGCAGCCAATGAGGATGCCGGTAATTGATTTTAATGCACTGGGTACTGCTGAAGAGACCCAGGGCATTTAAGCTGCAATTCTTATATGGCCAGCAGATGACACATGAGAAATTCTGAACAATTAATGGATCTAAACAAAATCTATGATTGTTCAGAATAAAAAAAATTATAATATGATTTTGTAGGCTCAAATACGAGCTTCAAAATAATTTTAAAAAAGTAAAAAATAAATAAATAAAGTTTAAATCAATCCCCTTTGCGTAGAATAAAAAAAAATACATACATAAATAACAAAAAATATAAACTGCTTGGGTATCAACGCAACCGAGAACACCCATACTATTAAACTAATAATAACTAAAAATAAAATACCAATATGTGGTATCTTTGTAATCATACTGACCCAGAGAATGAAGGGCATGGGTCATTTTTGCGGCAAACAGAAAGTTGTGGGAACAAAACCCGTAAAACAGTGGAGGAATTCCGTTTTTTTCCATTTCCACCTCATTTGTAAGTTTTTCCTGCTTCCCTCTACATTGTATGCCATATTAAATGGTGGCATTAGAAAGTACAACTTGTCCCGTAAAAAATAAGCCTTCATACAGCTATGTGAACGGAAATATAAAAAAAAAAAAAAAAAAAGTTATGGCTCAAGAAATATAGGGAAGAAAAATGAAAACGAAAAAAAAAAAAAAAAAGCTACGGTATCCTGAGGGTTAAAGGGGTTGTCCTTTCCTTTTATACTGATGGCCTATCCTCCGGACAGACTAGTGAGTACTAACTGACCGATGCCCCAATAGAAAATTTAGAACACAAGGAGTATATTGCATGTATTTAAGTGTTTTAGGTCTCTACAAATGTAAAAGTGAGAGCCATATCCTATATTAGTGACCATAAAGGGCTTGTTCACCTCAGTGCGGCCTTGTGCTACTTATCCGAGTTGCTCTGCTCTGTTTATAGGAGAACATAACGGACTATAATAATTGACTACAATGGCGTCCGTCGGGTTTCCACCGGGATGCACAGCATTTTACTAGACAAAATAGCACAGCCAGAATCTGCGACAGAGCCTTGTACTCATATGTGAACACAGTCTAAGAGTTTAGCGTGCTAGCATTGCAATACTCACTTTCATTGTCCGAGCTGTCGCTGCTGCTGAGGTGCCTGTGTCGCTTCATCCTGACGCATCCTCTTTAGGAACAGAAAGAAAATTAAAAAAGGAAGAGATGTAAAAAGCAGTAAGGACAGAAATACATAAAATGCATGGTGCAAAAAAAAATTCCAATACTTTTTCATAATGATTTTCTCCCTTCTAAACAACGTTGGTGATACAGACTGAAGTGAAACGCCATCAGACTGTGATGTTCTTGTTACACAATTTTCCCATGATACTTTCTATATGAAAAAAAACTCCAAAGTCACATTACCAGACCCACTTGCTCATGACCGTCACCTATACACTACCATTTTTTATTTTAATGCTTTTTACTAGATTCTGCAAGAAGGAATAGCACAGTTCACTACACTATTCCTTCTTTGGGGGGTATTCCTGTTAGATTAAGTTATCCCCTATCCATAGATTACTACTACGGGGGGGGAATCCCAGCGGTGGGACAAGGGCCCACACCACACATGCCAGACCGGCCGCTCCGTTCATTTCAGGGTGGCTGCAGGGGGTATGGCGCCCCCATTCTTCTGATCGGTGGGTATCCCAGTGGGAGGACCCCGACTGATCTAATCGTTATCCCCTAGCCTGTGAATGGGGGTTGACAATCTAAACAGAATACCCCTTTTTAAAGGTGAATTCACACAGGATTTTTTTTTTGCGTATTTCTGGCATTTTGTAGTTTTAGTGCCTTTTTTTCTTTATTTGCTGGAATTGTAAGGTAAAAAAATGTCAGCTCCAGATGCTACGTGGAATTCTAGGGGAAATATTAGATGCAGGACAAACAGGCTTTTTTTGTAGTGGCTTTTTTATCTTTTGTTTACCCTTAACGTGCTTTATTTGTGTTAATGTCTTTCTCTGTGCCACTTTTTCCCTCATTGCAGTTGTTTTTTTCCTCGTTGATCTCCATTATTTATTTATTTTGGTGCCGTTCAAAAAAAAAAAAAAAAAAAACTAGTACAATGTGTATATATATATATATATATATATATATATATATATATATATATATATATATAGTAGTAGAAAGGACACGGCAGCACTCCAGTAAAGTGAAAAAGTGAATCTGTTTATTCCCAAAGATGCAGCAACGTTTCGACTGCAATAAACAGATTCACTTTTTCACTTTACTGAGTGCTGCCGTGCCCTTCTACTACTACATTTTGGATTACCAGTGCGTATCCCGGCAAAGGAATTGCACCCGTTCTCACTTGTGGAGTGTGCTGCTATCTCATTTTCTATTTTTCTATATATATATATATATATATATATATATATATATATATATATATATATATATATTTTTTTTTTAAAACAATCCTTTTATCCCAATAGAGCTTTACAGAGAAAGTGACATCACAGGGGGCACATATTTTCCTTCTAAAAAACAAAACAAAAGGCAAAATCCGCCAGGTTGTAAAAAAAAAACACACACACACACTATGTGAGCAAAAATACCTCAAAAAATGCTGCAAAAAAATTAATTGATGAATGAATGAAAATTACTGATCAAGTCGGGTATTTTTATGCTTTTTTTGGGGTGTGTGAAGAGACGCTTACTGATGTATACCAGCCAGACAGATGGGAGCGACAGGAGCGCCCTGTTGGGCACTAACAGAGCCCTATGGACACATTTTGCTTTCCCAGTATACATGGAAAACCAAGGGCAATAACCCCGTCCACATTTCTGTATCATTTTCAAGTCCGTGAAAAAAAGCGTCCTTGCTTTATCTGTGAAGGATTCATGTTTGGTCCGTGTCTCCGTTTTTAGCCTGTGTCATCCGTAATCCACGGATGCTGCTCAGCTGAAAATCAGCGTCCAGATGATCTCCTTTCAGTGGTCAGTGAAAAAGTGATGCAACAAGGATTTTATCCGTGTTGTGTCCGTGATTTACACGGGCCCATAGACTTCAATGGGCATGTTTGTGCCTGTTCCTCCGTAATTTTGTGTGTGAACACACAAAATGCGTACAGCACGCATCAGTGAAAAAACGGAGGCCTTAGATAACACGATTCTATCTTAATATCACATTGATGTTTACTATGATGCCTTCTCTGTCCATTTCGGCATGTAACCGAAGGAACTTCCTGTCAGAAAGGTGGAAAATTATAGCAATGTGAGAAGCAAGTGGAAAAAACTGCAGCTGCAGACACATGAACCAGGAAAGACAAACAAGCTTGTCTAGAGCAGGAAATCTGGAGTTTTAACAAGGGCGCTTTTCATCATCCTCGTCTCACTTCTGGTGCAGATTCAGGCCCAGCAACTTAAAGAGCGAGTGGTCAGCGAATGTCTTCTCCCTCAACTAGGGGTATGTTCAAACAGACAGGATTTGTCGCTGAAATTCCTGCGACTGTTCTTAACATCTGAATGGGAGATGTAAAAACCCATGAATGTAAGGCCTCAGGCACATGGCCATAGTTTCTGTACACATCTGATCCGCAAAAAAACGCAAACAGGATTCTAGGAATACCAAATTTATGTACTTTCCTACTTTTGCATCATATAATCACTTTTTGTATGTCGCTATATTCTAAGACCTATACCATATTTATATCTCCATTGGTGGACTTCTGTGAGCGAGGTTTTTTACAGGACGAGCTGTCGTTTCCATCAGTGCCATAATGGGGTACATATGGCTTTTTGATGACTTGTTACTTTTTTTGTCCAAATTGCAATTCGGTCTTTATGTTTGTGGGATTCCCCGTACAAATAACATGATAACCCTATACTGCAGGTTAGGAAGATTAGGATACAAAATTTATAGGTTTTTTTGTACCATATTTTTTATTACATACTTTTTGCTGGATGGACTGCAGTTTTTACTAGTACCATTTTGGGGTAGATATACATTATTGATTTACTTTTTAAGTATTAAAACAACACAATTGTGTCTTATTTTGCCTTTTTTCCCCTCTGCTTAGCTTGCGGTAAGAATTGCAAGTCAGCACGAATGCGCAAATGCCAAATGTTTAATGTTTTATTGTGCAAAACTACCAAAACATTTAAAAAAAATACTTTTTTTGTTGCAGCATCATGAGAGCCATAGTTTATTTATTGACGTGTTTATATCTAAATCTGTCAATTTTTGCAGTTTAAAAAATAAGGCCCTATTTAGGCCCCTGTCATTGTTAGGCCAGGGATTTCCATTAGTGATTGGGAGCCAAAAACCAAGAGTGAAGCCTACACAGAGAGGAGGTATAATAAAAAGAATTGTACCTGTTCTGGGTTTCTGACCTGCACCTGGTTTCGGTTCACATTACCGATGGAAATGACTGAATAATGCCTCATTCACACAGTCCGTTTCGGTCAGTGATTTCCATCAGCGATTTTGAGCCAAAACCAGGTGCGGCTCTCAATACAGAGCAGGTACAGACCTTTCCCTTATCTCAGTGTAACCTCCACTCCTCGCTGCACAATCACTGATGAAAATCACTGACTGAAACACTGACGTGTGTGAATGAGGCACAAGTTATATTTTCTAATGGACTTTCTTTGTCCCACTAGGACATTTCAGGCAGCAATCCCTCAATCGCTTGTATAATACAAGAAATGGTTTGTCAAGTGTTACACTGTAGGGGCTCATGCCCACGAACGTATGGGTCCATGCCCATATTGCGGATCGCAAACAGGCACTGCTGATGCAGACGCATTGATTGGAATGGGGCCGCGATCAGGCCAAAGATAGGACAGGTCATATCTTTTGTGGAGTGGAGGCACTGATCGGAAGCCCACGGAAACACTCCTGTGAGCTTTCAGGTCCTTGCCTCAGCACCACAAAAGATAAGACATGTCCTCTCTCTTGCCATATCTTGCGGATCACAGACCCATTCATGTCAATGGGTCCGCATCGGCATGGCGGAACCAGTGGGTAATATTAATTAAAAAAAAATTAAAAAAAAAAAAAAAAGATAATCCACTTGGACGTTCATCTTGTCATACTAATCGCTGGTGGTGGGCTACTTTGTGGGCCACCCTGTAGAACACCAAGTCAGGGCCTTTTAACAGACATCTCAGGCATTCTGCCACGGTTGCTCTACCCATTATATAAATGTACCCCAATAGATTGAATGGAGGAAGTTAACCTTTATTATCCCGTCTCAGGCATAGACATAGTGAAGACCAGGACTATCAAGGAAGTCACCCACAGTCATCTGCGTCCAAGTCAGAGATTTTACCTTTAGAGAAGAAAGCGTTTTGAGCTACACCTTCCAAAAGAGGTAGGTTGAAACCTTCAAACTGCACCTTTAAGGCATGCCATAGCTGGTAACAAACAGAGAAGGATGCAGGAGCTTAAAGGAATTCTGATAGGGGATAACCATTAGATCGGTGGGGGTCCTGCTGCTGGGAAACAAGAAGAGAGGCCGCTCCATTCAGTTCTATGGGAGTTCTGGAGATAGATTGGTGGCAGCGCTGTACTTGGCTAAGGAGGGGACTGGACAGGGCATAACAATGTAATGAGAATACCCCTTTATGGCCATACTCACACTGTCCGTGTTTGGGCAGCAATTTCCATCAGTGACTGTGAGCCAAAACCAGGTAGGGGGCAAAAGACAGAACAGGTGCAGATCTGGTCTCTGTGGAGGCGCCACTCCTGGCCTTGGCTCATAATCACTGATGGAAAATTACTGACCAGTGAATACAGACTAAGGCCTATTGCACACGACCATATGGCTTTTTCAGTATTTTGCAGTCCGCAAAAAACACGGATGGCGTTCGTGTGCATTCCGTTTTTTGCAGAACGGAACAGCTGGCTCCTGATAGAACAGTACTATCTTTGTCCGTTATGTGGACAATAATAAGATATGTTCTATCTTTGAACCGAACGGAAAAACGGAAATACTGAAACGCAAGGCATATGGAGAACCTTCCTTTTTTTTTTTTGCAGACCGATTGAAATGAATAGTTCTGTTTACAGAACGCAAAAAACGGAACGTAAATAGAGAAAAAAAAAAAACGTTCGTGTGCAAGAGGCCTTAGGGTCCATTCACACTTCCGTAGTGTATTGCGGATCCGCAATACACCGGGCCGGCACCCCCATAGAAATGCCTATTCATGTCCGCTATTGCGGACAAGAATGGGACATGTTATATTTTTTTAGGAAGCCGCGGACAATGTGTGCTGTATGCATCCTTTCCGTCCCCATTGAGAATGAATGGGTCCGCAGAATTGCGGAACGGATGCAAACCCATTCTACGGACGTGTGAATGGACCCCAACGGTCTGTCGTATTTGCTGAAGTATACAGGAAGAGCCCATGTCAACTATATCAGAGAAATCTACAAAAGCCAGAGGCTGGAAGGTTGTTTTTTTTCAAACGGGGAAGACAAAGGATAAGCCATAAAGGTGTGGCGACCACTTTGCTTCCTCCTTCAGTAATATAGTGTCATTTATGTGAAAGCCATGTTCATATAATGGCGGGCGCTTTTCTTTTATACCCCACATCAGATTCATACAGAACAGTTTCTGCAAGCAAGGAGCATTTCCTACATCCTACAGGGATTACTATTATTTGCCACCCCACTATAGGACAATTGGAGATGAACACACCAGCGGTATATGGAATGTGCTGATTTAACATTCACAAAGCCAGCAACAAATGCCCATATGGGACACAGTGTGAAGGCAGGCGGATTCCAGTTTTCTGCATGCGACTATTATTTAGCTCAAGAATTCACTAAATTTAGGTAAAACAATAACATTAAAAGAAATTTCATTGTCCAGTCAAATAAATGAGGGTATGTTCACGAGTTAGGCCTCTTTCACACTTGCGTTCTGAGGATCCGGCAGGTACTTCCGTCCCACCGGATCCGTCAGAACGCAAGTCGCCTGAAGCATTAGAAGACTGATCAGGATCCCGATCAGTCTTCGAAATGCTTTCAGGTTACTATGGCAGCCAGGACGCTATTAAAGTCCTGGTTGCCATGGTAAAGTCTAGTGGGGAGCAGTATACTTTAGCGTCCTGGCTGCCATGGTAACCATTGAGAAAAAGCTAAACGTCGGATCCGGCGATGCGCCGAAACGACGTTTAGCTTAAGGCCGGATCTGGATTAATGCCTTTCAATGGGCATTAATTCCGGATCCGGCCTTGCGGCAAGTGTTCCGGATTTTTGGACGGAGCAAGAAGCGCAGCATGCTGCGGTATTTGCTGCGTCCAAAAACCTTCCGGTCCTGAACTGAAGACATCCTGATGCATCCTGAACGTATTTCTCTCCATTCAGAATGCATGGGGATGATCCTGATCAGGATTTTTCCGGCATAGAGTGCCGAGGACGGAACTCTATGCCTGAAAAGAAATACGCAAGTGTGAAAGGGGCCTAAGTAACTGCTGCCGATCAGCCACATCGCAATTCAGTGGAGCTAATCCACAAACTCTCATTCTGCAAACAAGGATTTTCAAATCTGTAGGGTGTTCATTATCCTGCAGTAATGTGAATGTGGCTTAATATACCGCATTCACTTACATTACCGGAGGGTGTGAACATGTCTTTAATCCCCCTATCAATTACATTGCATCACAAAACTTTGCAGAAAAGTAAAAGTATTTTACCTGTATAAGTTCATACAACGAATTTTGACAAATGTCAAAATTTGCCGCATATTGCACAGCAGAAACTGTTGCGGCTTTTCAATTTCAAGGCTGCGGCTGAATGGAGCTTAACCACAAGGGGATACCTGCTGCAGTTTCCAGCAGCATCCATCCAGACACGTCTTTTCTTGATATAGTCGCGGCTATAAACCACAGCCACGTGAAGTGCAGTGCAACCTGCCACGGACAATGGGATAAGATTTGGTAGATTTTTAATACAGCAGCCATACCGAAATTCTGCTGGCAAAATAACCCATGTGAGGGGCCTAAAATGCAGGGCCGTGGAGTCAGAGGCAATTTTGGGTACCTGGAGTAAGAGTCGGCAAAAATGAACCGACTCCGACTAAATTTAAATTGGAATAAAAAAATTAAAAAAAGCAAGTTTAAATGTCTCAATTCACAAAAAGTTATATTTAATTACATCTCTACTGTAAGAATAAAGGCCAATGCATGCACGTTACCGCAAAACGAACACGTTAAGTGACCGTGAAGAAGCACGCTTTTCTTATGCTTCACTATATGGCACGCAACGCACAGTTAAGGCGCGGTAATACTTATTATTTCCATTGTGTTGTGTTCCGCTGTTACAGGGAACGCAACGCCCATGGTTAACCTAGCCCGTCACTGATAACTGATTAAGTAAATGTGTTTTTTGCAGGACTTGAGACACTTGAATAAGTGAAGGGAATGGAGAGTCAATAGTTCAAGACTAAAGCTGTAAACCATTGGAAAAACTGCTGTCATTCAGCTAAGGCCTCTTTCACACTTGCGTTCTGAGGATCCGGCAGGCACTTCCGTCCCACCGGATCCGTCAGAACGCAAGTCGCCTGAAAGCATTAGAAGACTGATCAGGATCCTGATCAGTCTTCAAAATGCTTTGAGGTTACTATGGCAGCCAGGACGCTATTCAAGTCCGGGTTGCCATAGTAGTAGTGGGGAGCGGTATACTTACAGTCCGTGCGGCTCCCGGGGCGCTCGCTCCTGAATGACGTCAGATCGCCCCATGCGCATGGATCACGTGATCCATGTGATCCATGCGCATTAGGCGCCCTGACGTCACTCTGGAGCGCCCCGGAAGCCGCACGGACGGTAAGTATACTGCTCCCCCGCTCCCCACTACACTTTACCATGGCAGCCGGGACTTTAGCGTCCTGGCTGCCATGGTAACCATTGAGAAAAAGCTAAACGTCGGATCTGGCAATGCGCCGAAACGACGTTTAGCTTAAGGCCGGATCTGGATTAATGCCTTTCAACGGCAAGTGTTCAGGCTTTTTGGCCGGAGAAAAAAGCGCAGCATGCTGCGGTATTTTCTCCGGCCAAAAAACGTTCCGGTCCTGAACTGAAGACATCCTGATACATCCTGAACGGATTTCTCTCCATTCAGAATGCATGGGGATAATCCTGATCGGGATTTTTCCGGCATAGAGCCCCGACGACGGATCTCGATGCCGGAAAACAAAAACGCAAGTGTGAAAGAGCCCTAAGGCTATAAAAACCTGTAAACTCAGATTGTGTTTAACGTTTAAGCTAACGACTATGGGATTCTACTAGGGAAAGGTATAAAATACATTCGCATATTAAATACAGAGGAGTCAGAAGTGCCAAAAACTGAGGAGTCGGAGCATGATTAAGTAGCATGATGAAGCACCATGTCATAAAGCTAAAGTGTTAACTAAGTGGCTCCGTAAACAAAACAGTGAAATTTTGGCTTCATGGCCAGGAAACTCCCCAGATCTCAATACCATCGAGAACCTGTGGTCAATTATTTAAAAAGCGAGTGGACAAACAAAAACGCAGAAATTGTAATAAACTCAAAGTACTGAATTGGCAAGGCTCCAGCATGGCGGGGTGAATTACAGAAGTCTTGAAGAAGAGTAGTCCACGCTGTAAATATTGAGTCTTTGCATATACTTGATCGGAGGTCGCAATTACGACTGTACAAGCGCCATAGACGCCTGTTCAGGCCATTTTACTACCTGGAAAAAGTCTAAGGCTTCTTTCACACGGGCGTCATGTTTGACACCCGGATAAGAGGCGGGTGCGTTGCGGGAATATGCGCGTTTTTCCCGCGCGGGTGCAAACGTTTGTAAGCGTTTTGCACGCGCGTGAGAAAAATCGCCATGTTTGGTACCCAACCCGAAGCCGGACTTCATCACTGAAGTCCGGTTTCGGGTCTTCTGGAGAATTGATTATTTTCCCTTATAACATGGTTATAAGGGGAAATAATAGCATTCTTAATAAAGAATGCATTGTAAAATGAAGAGGAAGTGTTGTACACAAGTTAACACTTAGCCACTTGATCGCGTAGTTGCGATCTCTCCTCTTTCCCTGCAGCATCTATGATCTAAAGGACCTGTGATGACGTCACATCACATGGTCTAATCACATGGTCCGTCACCATGGTAAGATGGACCATGTGATGTGACGTCATCACAGGTCCTGTAGATCGTTAGCTGATGCAGGAAAGAGAGGAGAGATCACGACTACGCGATCAAGTGGCTAAGGTAAGTTAACTTTATTATTTTTAACCCTTCCTCTTCATTTAACTAATGCATTCTTTATTAGGAATGCTATTATTTCCCTTATAACCATGTTATAAGGGAAAATAATAAAGATCTGGTCCCGTTGCTAAGCAACCATGCGGGAAAATCGCACTGCATCCGCACTTGCTTGTGGATGCTTGCGATTTTCTGCAGCCCCATTCACTTCTATGGGGCCTGCGTTGCGTGAAAAACGCACAATATAGAGCATGCTGCGATTTTCACGCAACGCAGAAGTGATGCGTGAAAATCACCGCTCATGTGCGCAGCCCCATAGAAATGAATGGGTCCGGATTCAGTGCGGGTGCAATGCGTCCTCCTCACGCATTGCATCCGTGCGGAAAACTCGCCCGTGTGAAAGGGGCCTAAGGCGTACCAATACACCCTAGACTTTTCTCTATGATTCATCAGTAAAGGCCGTGCTGTGAACGGCACGGGCAGCGCGGTGATGCTGCCTGTGCCTAAAGTAACCAAGTTACTGGTTGGTTTGAGCGGGCTGCCGACCATTCGGCACGCCATCTGCACAGGGCAGCTCTCGCAGTGGGTGCTGCCCAAACTCTACAGCACCCAGAGCACCATGTGCAGAAACTGGAGGAGTGGTTATATGGATTTGATGGCTGCCGGTCAACCGCTATCCTTACAGTTCCCCATACATGCTCAGCTTTCTCAATATTGGGAGATGAATACCAGATGTACCGGAACCTTGTTTCCATCTCTCGTCGGGGGAGAGTTTAGACATCCCCATACATGCCCGGTATTTATTTCCCTCAGTGTTTGCTGTGTGGCTGCCTTTTAGCTCAGCTCCATTAGATCAGAACTGTGATGTGACTCTGGCTCAGCGACAGTGTATACAGGGCGTCTTTGGTGGTCTGATGCACACCTCCTGCATCGTCGCTGGTCCAGGCTGGTGCTCTCGCCCTCCTACTACATCTCTGCCTCCTCTGATTGGCTGCTATGGAGAAACACAAGTCTGTCGCAGTTCACCATCAAGTCATGGACAGCTGATGTCAGTACAGCAAGACCAGACAACTAAACACCTAGTAATAAAGAGATGATTATAGCCACTCATACTCAGGGGAATGAGCCTTAGGACTCCTGCACAAATTGCAGATCCACAAAACATAGAACCCGGCCGTGGTATTCGTCAGTTTCCCATCCACAGGTCCCGCAGCATGTTAAAATGTACAAGAATAGGACGTTTTCTTTTTGGCGGGGCGGCAGAACACCCTGTGCTGTCTGCATCTTTTGAGGAGCCATTGAAACGATCAGATCTGCAAAAAATGCAAATCGGATGCGAACCACCAAAATTACGGTCGCGTGCATGAGGCCTTATATCAGGGGTCAGTACAGAGATCTCTCCCATCATCTATTTATCCCCAGGACTGTGACGAGGGGACATTCTCTGCGTCTGGAGGAAAGAAGGTTTGTACACAAACATAGAAAAGGATTCTTCACTGTAAGAGCAGTAAGACTATGGAACTCTCTGCCTGAGGAGGTGGTGATGGTGAGTACAATAAAGGAATTCAAGAGGGGCCTGGATGTATTTCTAGAGTGTAATATTACAGGCTATAGCTACTAGAGAGGGGTCGTTGATCCGGGGAGTTATTCTGATTGCCTGATTGGAGTCGCGAAGGAATATTTTTCCCCTTAACCCCCTAAGGACCGGGGGTTTTGGGATTTTTGCGTTTTTGTTTTGCGCTCCCTGCCTTCCAAAAGCCATAACATTTTAATATTTCCGCTCACATAGCCATATGACGGCTTGTTTTTTGCGGGACAAGTTGTACTTTTTAACGCTACCATTTATTTTTGCATGTGATGTAGTGGGAAACGGGAAAAAAAATCCAAATGGGGTGAAATTGCAAAAAAAAGCAATTTCACCACAGTTTTACTGGTTTTTAAATTACAACGTTCGATTTGCGATAAAACTGACTGGTTAATTTTATTCTTCAGGTCAGTACGAATCCGGCAATACCTAATATGTATAGTTTTTCTTGCATTTGATAGTGAAAAAAATTAAAAGTGGGAATTTTTTTTTATTTTTTTGCCATGTTTGACCCCTATAACTTTTTGTAATTATGCGTACGGAGCAGTGTAGGGGCTCATTTTTTATGGGCAATCTGAACTTTTAATTGATACCATTATGGGGTGTGTATGATGTTTTGATCACTTTTTATTCATTTTTTTAGGAAATGAAGCGTCCAAAATGGCGAATTAGCCATTTGGACGCTTTTTTCAGTTTTTATGTTTACCGTATGGTGAATATTTTTTAATATTATTATAGTATGGGTGCTTTCGCACATTACGACACCCATTATGTGTAATTTTTTATTTTTTATTTATTTTATTTTCATTTTGGGGAAAGGGGGTGATTTGAATTTTTTATATTTTTTATTTTATTTTTTAAACTTTTTTTTTTTTTTTATTCACTTTCTTATAGTTCCCATAGGGAACTATAAGATGCAATCATCAGATTGTTATTTCATATATTCCAATGCAATAGCATTGGAATATATGAGAAAATCGCATATTTCCTATGGAGCCTATTACAGTCATAGGCTCCATAGGAATACTAATGTAGTAACCTAGGTTTCATTCACAGAGACCTAGGGTACTACATGCATGCCCGGCTCCCCTTGTGGCCATCAGGGAACCGAGCACAAACCGAAAGTGAAACTTCGGTTTATGCTGATCAGATGCCGTGGTCAGGATTGACCACGGCATCTGAGGGGCTAAATGTCCGCGATCGGCATCGCTGCCGGTCACGGACATGAGCTGCGGGTGTCAGCTTGATGAATCAAGCGTTTACCCGCAGCTCATGCGCCCGGGCGCCATCTTTAAAGTGCGGACGAAGGGCGTACATGTACGCCCTTCGTCCTTAAGAGGTTAAGTGGGGAAAATTGGCTTCTGCCTCACAGGGTTTTTTTTGCCTTCCTCTGGATCAACTTGTAGGAAACAGGCCGAACTGGATGGACAAATGTCTTTATTCGGTCTTATATACTATGTTACTAGCCTGGAGAGTCACGATTATATTCAATGTGATATATGCTTAGATTTTGTAACACTTGCATGCGGAATGTGAAACCAGAGTAGAAAAACTGTGTAACGCTACTTTCAGTGTCAGATAGTACTGATCGATCAATCATCTCTTGCGTAAAACGTGAGATCTCTGTATATCCATTTATGGCCTCATGCACACGGCCACATCCGTATTTACAAAAAAGAAAAATCAGATCAGTTCAGCAAAATACGGATACTTTCCGTGGTCAATATGTATTTTTCTCACTCCCATCAATAGAAAGGTCTATTCTAGTCTGTAATACGGACATGTTTTATAATTTTGCAAAAAAAAAACAATCTAGATGTGTGCATAGCCCCATAGAAATGAATCAGTGCACTGTCCACTAAAAAGGAGGATTGCACATGGATGAAAAATAGTCATGAGCACGAGGTCTAATCTCTACTTCTTAGTTAGGCAAGTGTAAATTGCTTGGACTCCGTGGAACAATTCGCCTTGTGCTGGGACCATCCAAAGTCGCTTCACTCATCTCTATGGAGGACTCAAGCCAGACAAGAAGACAGTGCTGATGTGGTGGCAAGTTGGATCCACACAAGGTCTCCAAAAATGTATTTCTCTACAAAAATCAGTATAAAGTATAAAAACTTAGCACAGAAGAGTAATAAACCATGACATACTACAGTGTACAGAGCAAAAGTACCTTGTTTTATGGACCAGTTCCAACAGAGAGAGATGCCTTCACACGAGGCAGATTTTATTTGAATGGGGTTGTTTCGTTGGGGCACGCAGTCGCAGAAAATCTACGCAACCAAATCGGCTGTGTGTGAAGACACCCTTACAAGAGTAAAGGATAAGGGATGAATCTGGGTCGGAAGCAGTGACTGTCCAAAAGATGTATGAACATGCAATGATTTTCTAATGCAACTACTGTACACGCCTACGTGACTTCAGACAATTTGCTTAAAGAGGCATCAAATCTAAACCGAGAAGACATCTGATCAAACTGCTGCTGCTCTAAATAGACCGATCTGATTAAAGAGAGGCGTAACGAAAGTCCCAATCTGAACGCTGAATAAAATGTTACAGCAGGTGTGACGGTCCATGGATGACATTGCTGCAGTGTGGATTACACTAACACATACGGTTACATTTCAGGAGCTGCATTTTTGGGACACAACCATTTTCACACTAGCGTTTTTTGCTGGATTCATCATGGATCAGCAAAAACGCCTCCGTTACTGATAATACAACCATCTGCATCCGTTATGTACAGATCCGGTTGTATTATCTTTAACACTGGCCAAGACGGATCCGTCATGAACTCCATTGAATGTCAATAGGGGAAGGATCCGTTTTTTATTGTGTCAGAGTTAGCCTACATGCACACGGCAGTGGTTTATTGCGGCCTCCGTTCCGTTATTTTTGCGGATCCGATGGTTTCCCATTCATTTCTATGGATCCGTTAAAAATGCAGATGCCTCCTCCGTTGCCTGTCCGCGTCTGCAAAAAAATATGGCATGTCCTTTTCTTGTCCGCAAAAAACTGTTTGCGGACACATAGAAGTCAATGGGTCCACAAAAAAATGCGGATGACCAACGGAAGCCATCCGTTGGTCATCCGCATCCGTTTTTTTTGCGGATGGTTGCTTGGAAACCAGGGCACTTGTACAGGTACTTTAAGAAACTGGTTCAAGCCTTCAGTGTTTTTTTTGCTGATCCGCAAAAAAAAAAAAAAGGAAGACACACAGAAACATAACCTAGAAAATTTGCAGACACACGAAACGGATGTGGAAAAAAATAAAGGAAGACGGATCTGCAATTTACGGACAGCATAAAACAACTGTCGTGCGCATGTAGCCTTAAACGGATCCGTCCGTCCCCATTGACTTGCATTGAGGGTCATGACGGATCCATCTTGCTTCACATCACGTTATGGAAAGAAAACTGCAGCATGCTGCTCTCCGGAATTAAAAGCTTCTTGGTACGTTCTGTTCTTATTCACAATTAATTGGGACAAAACTGAAGCGTTTTTCTCGGGTATTGAGACCCTATAACGGATCTCAATACCGGAAAATAGAAACGCTAGTGTGAAAGTAGTCTAAAATAGCCATGACGTTGTGTCAGAGAAAACAAATCAGTCAATGTGAGTCATTACGGATACAATCCGTCTTGCTCCGCATCCCAGGACGCACTCAAAACTGCTGCTTGCATCGCTTTTGTGTGCATCATGGGAACGCAACGAAACGGAATGGGATGCAATCTGGAGCACTCTATTCCCTTAAGTTCAGTTTCGTCCCCATTGACAATGAATGGGGACAAAAATGAACAGATTTCCCCCGCTATTGAGATCCTATGACGGAACTCAATAGCGGAAAGAGAAAACGCAGGTGTGAAATAATAATAATAATAACTGCTCGCAAGAAACAGTACACCAAAAACAGATCAGATCAGTAATTTTCTACATTTTTGTAGGAAGTTGTTCCGAAGTGGTCTGAAAATATGGTTTTAATTAACAAGGCCTAGACTCCAGACATTTAGTTCAGAAGAAGAAAAGTGAGAAAACTCGTAGGGCTCATGCACACGACCGTATGTATTTTGCGGTCCGCAAAAACAGAACAGCTGGTCTCTAATATATTTTTGCGGAACGGAAATACGGAAACGGAATGCACATGGAGTAACTCGTTTTTTTGCAAACCCATTGAAATAAATGGTTTCGCATACGGTCCGCAAAAAAAATGGAACGGACATGGAAAGAAAATACAGTCATGTGCATGAAGCCTTAGATGAATAAATCAGACAGATGATGTTCTGTTCGGGCGCACTACATTTCTTACTAGTGCACAAGTTACTAGAGACTTTAAGGACCTGCAAAACAATAAGCAGTTCCACAGACATCAAGAGCAAATACAAAAGTTACCGTAAGTGTCTGTTAAAGGGAATTGTCCAGACCTGACATACAGTACAAAGTAATAGTGCACAATATTATATAAAGCATTAAAAAAGCTCTTACTATTAAAACTGCAGCACATCCCACTTCTGTATAAGGCCAGAGAGGACACAAATAGCGCAAAACAAGTCTACGCAGATCGACTGCAAAAGGTAAAGCCCGTAAGAAAATCCCTCCCCGGCAAGATAATAAGCATGCTGTGAAAATCAGCAGCCTGCCCTGAAATCCACACAAAGGACTTCTGCTACAAGTTTACAATTAGCTCCCCCGAGCCTCTCTTGAGCTCGGAGAAGCTTATTAGGGTGTGTGCACCTTATCCAGTCTTGGCAAACATTTGGTGAGCGGCCTAGAATACATTTTTATTCAAGTTTACAATTACTATACTTTGCGGTGGATATTCAGTGCGAAGTTCATAATGAATGTCCCTGTATGTACCGCTAAACACTCCGATACAGTGAGGCGTGCACCATATTACAGCTCCATATAAGGCCTTGTGCATATTATGTATCCGTTTTTGCCATCCACAAATCGTAGATCCGCGGTTTTGTGTGTTCCGCATTTTGCGGATCCGCACATCCTCCCCTTTGTTAGAAATGCCTATTCTTGACCACAAAACGGACAAGAATAGGACATGTTCTACTTTTTTTGCAGGGTCGCGGAATGGACATACAGATGCGGACAGCACATGGTGTGCTGTCCGCATCTTTTGCGGCCCCACTGAAATGAATGGGTCCGCATCTGAGCTACAAAAAAGGCGTATCGGATGGGGACCGAAACTACAGTCGTATGTAGAGATCAGCGAATTTCCGCTTATGATATTCGTTCACGCTTTGTTTACTGGTAAAAGAAAGGTGAATTGCGTTATGGATTCCGTTACCACGGACCATAACGCAATTCCATGACGGAATGCATAACGTTATGCCTTTAGAGGAATTCCGTTATTCATTCCGTCATAATAGAAGTCTATGGGATGCAAAACGTATCCGCCCCATTTCCATTATGCAGGGGAGTCCTCTAAAGGCATTCCGTCATGCATTGCATCATAGAATTGAGTTATGGTTTGTGGTAACGGAATCCGTAACGCAATTCACCTTTTACCAGTAAATGAAGCGTGAACGAATTTCAAAATATTTAAATTCGCTCATCTCTAGTCGTATGCATGAGGTCTAACTCTGTAGGTTGTATGGAGTCATACTAAACTTGTGTGTATGAGGCGGCTAAAGGTCCAGTTCAGTTACATTCAAATTCTGGTAGCCCGATCGGCTGATTTATGCCGCAACAGCCCGTCAGATCGGACTACCAGATTCACAATGCTACTGGCCATGACTTCATTGTAATCATTTTCTTTGCAGCACTTAGGCCTCTTTCACATGGGCGTTTCGGCTTTGCTCCGGATGCGTCCCGGGAGCATTGCGGGAAACCCGCGCGAGTGCGCATGCAATTTCAGTCAGTTTTGACTGCGATTGCGTTGATTTGTTCAGTTTTTTTTCTCGCAAGTGCAATGGATTTTGCACTCGCATGATAAAAAACTGAATGTCGTACCCAGACCCGAACTTGTTTGGGTTCGGTGTTGTGTAGATTTTATTATTTTCCCTTATAACAGAGTTAAAGGAAAATAATAGCATTCTTAATACAGAATGCTTACTAAAATGTGACTTGAGGGGTTAAAAAATAATAATAATAATTAACTCACCTTATCCACTTGATCGCGCAGCCGGCATCGTCGTCTTCTTTGAGGATCTGCAAAAAGACCTTTGATGACGTCATCGTGTTTACTACGTGGTGAGTGCGGTGACGTCAGCGCAGGTCCTGCTGAATGAAGATACAAAAATCCTTCTATCTTCATTCAGCACCTGCAGTGACGTCACCGCGATCAACACGTGGTGAGCGCGATGACGTCATCAAAGGTCCTTTTGCAGGTCCCGAAAAAAGAAGAAAGAAGACGATGCTGGCTGCGCAATCAAGTGCATGAGGTGAGTTAATTTTTTTTATTTTTTAACCTCTCAAGTCACATTTTAGTAAGCATTCTGTATTAAGAATGCTATTATTTTCCCTTTCTATGGGGCCTGCGTTGTGTGAAAAACACAGAATATAGAACATGCTGCAATTTTCACACAACGCACAAGTGACTTGTGAAAATCACCGCTCATCTGTACCGCCCCATTGAAGTGAATTCTCGCCCATCTCAAAAGGGGCCTTAGGTTGTTGACACATTCAGGCTTTTTGACGCAGTTTTCTGAAGCCAAAATCAAATGTTGGTCAAAGGGGGAGAGAAAGTATTAAGGACAGATACAACTTCTTCCCTTTTTTCAATACTCTCCTGGTTTTGTCTGCATAAAAAACTTGAACGTATGTCATCACTAGGGATGAAACATTCAAAGTCGATTCACATAAAACTTTGTTTCAATATTGTACGGAGCGAGAGTGCCATACAGTATTAGAATGTATTGGCTCCGATGAGACGAAGTTATTTAAGATTTAAGTCATTCGATTTTGGCATCTGATCATTTAAGTTAAACAGATTACGTAGGACATCCTAATCTTCACCACAAGCTAGAAAAAACTCACACAAGACAAAACCACAAAGGAAAAGTAGTCAAAGCTAAAAATATGTGATTTCTAGAGTTTCAGCTGCCCAAAGTGGCGCACACCTGCACACAACTTGTCGTCAAGGTAGACTGATCAAATCAATCAAGGGAATTTTAAAAAAGCAGCCTTTTCAGCTGAATCCACGTCTACATCGGACAGTCGGTTAGGAGATTCTATGACAGATGCAAGCAAAGTATATGGAATACAATAGACCCCTTTATAAGTGGGGTCCATCAGGCGCCTTCATGTCCATTATGATCAGAAGCCACAACACAGATGTGAAGAGAGCCAGTTTGCTCACATTTTAGGCTAGTTTCACACTAGCGTTCAGAGATCTGCAGCTGTCCCTGCCTGAATACCCGCTGGCTCCATTAAAGGGATTGTCTACTTTTTTCTATTGATGACCTACCCTCATAGAATTCCCGGCACCCTTCTCCGTTTACCTGTTCACCGTCACAACTGCAGCGGCAAGCAGTGCAATTCCAACTAAGGCATCCCCATTTACTTCTATAGGGCGGCTGCTTCCAGTTCAAGCGAATAGGACGGAGCCGTCCCACAGAAGTAAATGGGGATGCCATACTTGTAATCACACTGCTTGCCGCTGCAGTTACAATGGCGAGCAGCTAAACAGAGCAGAGAAGGCAGTGCTCTAAGGCTAGATGCACACGTCCGTTAAACACGGACATGACCAGTCCGTGGTAACCAGGACTGCATTTCTTCTTTATAGCAGGAGCGCACGGCATCATTGGGTGCTATGACGCCGTGCACTCCCTGCCGCCGCTGCAGGAGAGTAATACATTGGTATGAACTATACGGACGTGTGCATCTAGCCTTAGAGCGCTGCTTTCTCCTCAAACAGCTGGTCGGTGGTGACGGGAGTCGCCCTTTCCATCTGATATTGATGACCTATCCTGATGATACATCAATAGAGAAAAGCAGACAACCCCTTAAACTATAATGGGGACGAGCGGAGATCTGGCCACGACCCGGCAAATATGCCAAGACTAAAATCGATGCATGCAGTATTTGGTATTCTCAGCGTTTGCCAGGTTGAGGCCAGATCTCCAGTGGTCGCCATTATAGGTAATAGGGCCAGCAGGCATTCGGGCAGTGCCCAGCAGTCTGTTCTCTTAGTGCTAGTGTCAAACTAGCCATAGCCCTACAGAGATTACGTGAACAACCAATCACGGTTATTTAAGTCACTCTGAGACAGGTGTATTTTTGTTAGTATTTTGCGTCACTATTTGTAAGCCAAAGGAGTGGGTCCAAAACATGGAAGAGGTGCAAATCTTTCCATTATACACTTACTCTGTGTAGGTCCGTCCTACTTATAGTTTTGGTTTACATATGTTGGGGGGTCATTAACTAACGTTTTTACACCAGATGTGGTGTATAAAATATAAATAAATGAAAAAATTACAAGACCGCTTCTTGTGACTTTTTAACCCCCCCCCCCCCCCCCCCCCGTTAGTTTTCACATGCGGGGATTTCTTGTATGAGGCGGGGACTTGTCTTTTGCCTGGGGAGTGGTTTTCCTCTCCCTGGCTGCGAGCCGAGCGCTATGATTGTCTGCGCCCGCAGCCAGGGAGAGGAAAACCACTCCCCAGGCAAAAGCAAGTCCTCGCCTAGTACAAGAAATCCCTGCATGTGAAAACTAACAGGGACCAAAGCGCACAAACGGGGTGATATTTAAAGTCAGCGGGGGCCACCCAGGAAGGTAGTGCAAGTATTTCACTACCTAAACCTTAGGCCTCATGTACACGACCGTATGGGTTTTACGGTCCGCAAAAAAAAACGGATGACATTCCGTATGGCATCCGTTTTTTTTGCGGATCCATTGTAATGATGCCCATCCTTGTCCGCAAACTAGAAAAAATAGGACATGCTCTATTTTTTTGCGGAACGGAAAAACGGACATACGGAAACGGAATGCACATGGAGTACCTTCCGTTTTTTTTTTGCGGACCATATGCGGAACCAATTATTTCAATGGGTCCGCAAAAAAAAGGAACAGACACGGAAAGAAAATACGTTCGTGTGCATGAGGCCTTAGTCAAAGGTCCTCTTTAAAGGGCATCTTATCACCTTCAAAATCACATGATCATTCATATGCGGCAGCGGATCCGGCAGGCTGTTCCGGCACTGCACTTCTGGATCTCCATTAACTGTGATCCGGCTGATTTCTGACATAAATGACTGGTTTCAGACAAATACCGCTGCATGGAGCAGTTTTTGTCCGGCAGACAGCCAGCATTTATGTCAGACTACCAGACAAGCTTGCTAGAACTGAACCGCAACTGTGATTGTATCCCAAGGGTATGTTCACACAGGTAAAATCTGCCAATGATTCAGCAGAGGACAACTTTCTCTTTGGGCTCCTGTACACGACCTTGTTTTTTTGTCTGCATCTGATCCGCATTTTTTTGTGGTTTGGATGCGGACCCATTTGCTTCGACGGGACCGCAGAGAATGCGGACAGCACACCACGGCACCCGCGAAAAAAATTGAACATGTCCTATACAGGATAGGACTGTGCTATAGATGGCAGGACGTTCTGTTCCGTAAAATGCAGAATGCACACGGCCGGAATGCACAGACTACCTTTAAAGGGGTTGCCTGAGATAATTAAAAATCTTGGGCAACCCATACAATTGTTTAAAAAAAAAAAATTCACCCAGCCTTTCTCCACCGTCATTCTGTGCACGCTGGTACGGTACTCCTCTTTTCCACAAGGCCCAATGATGCCGTAACATTAGGCAATGCTGTGGGCTCAAGCCTCAAAGTCACTGGTCGTAAGCGGGTTGTAAAGATACATTTCTTTCGCCAAGGTGGCTTCATACTACTACTATTTCTTTTCATTGTTTGCTCTGTTCTAGGACACAGCTGACCCAAAAGGTGCCGAACAGACCCCAGTGATTTTACTCCGATATTTCTAATGGAACCTGTGACTGAGGCCCCGAACAGGCCCTCCAGCGCAGATATGCACTTATCCTCAAAGCTTACAAATGGCAAATATGGCCGTGTCTCCTGGACTGATGGTGGCTCAGTACTATACTCACATCATCATGTAAGTACAGTACGATAGACCTGCAGTCAGACAGGAATTCACTGCATCGTAAATTACGCAGTGATTTGGGTAAGAGGAGTCGCTGTCTGTCTAGAGGAAGAGGCCAACCAAGGTCAGACTGGCCATAGATCCTACAGGGAAATTTCCCAGAAGGCCAAGTCCAGAGGACTGCGCGAGCTCTCCACTTGGCCTCCAGCTGGCGTTTTGGTTTCCGTTTGTGAGATCCGTATGGGCTCTCAGAAGCGGTCCAAAACGGATCAGTTTTGCCCTTAATGCATTCTCAATGGAAAAGTATCCGCTCAGAATGCATCAGTTTGGCTCCGTTCCACCTCCATTCCGCTCTGGAGGCGGACGCGAAACACTGCTTGCAGCGTTTTGGTGTCCATCTGACGAAACTGAGCCAAACAGATCCGTCCTGGAACACAGTGTAAGTCAAGGGAGACGGATCCGTTTTCACTGACACAATAGAAAACGGATCCGTCCTCCATTGACTTTCAATGGTGTTCAAGACGGATCCGTCTTGGCTATAGAAGACATGTTCTGAATGGATGCAGGCGGTTATATTATCAGAATGGATCCACACAAAATGCAAGTGTGAAAGTAGCCTAAGTACATAAAGATCTGATGCTCTCAGCATTAATAAATGTAGGAGCATCAGGCACTTATGCACCGGGCCAGTGGCCGCAGGAGCCCTCCTGAATTCTGTGTTGCCATCCTCAGGACGATACTGTGGTGTGGGCTGCGGTATTTTGTGCTGCACTGTGGTATTGCTGGCCCCATCTAATTCTGACGTCTCACCTACAGTATGGTGTCACTTTAAGTTTTTTTTTTCCAGGGGCCCTTCAGTTGCCAGTCCACCCCCACGGCCGACACATGGGCCGTGTTTCCTGGAATGAACATGGTTGTGTGCAGAAGCCCTGAAGACTAGAATTGGGTGAACTTGTGTTTTCAAGTTTGGAGTACAAGGTTCGGGTTATCTAAGAATCCCCTTATGGATTCCGCTACCACGAACCATAACAGAATTCTATGACGGCATGCACCACGGAAGCCTGTAAGGCCCCATTCACACGTCCGCAATTCTGTTCCGTATTCTGCAGACTCATTTATTCCTATGGGGACACGCTATGTCCCGCCCAGACCCGGAATTGCAGATCCGCACTTCCGTTCCGCAAAAAAAATAGAACATGTCCTATTCTTGTCCGCAATTGCGGACATAAAAAGGCATTTTCTATGAGAGTGCCGGCAAGTGTGGTCCGCACGTTGCCGGTGTCCGTGTTTTGCGGATCTGCAAAACACACACGGACATGTGAATGGGGCCTAAGAGACATTCAGTCATAATACAGGTCTATAGCCGAATGTCTCTTATAGGCTTCCGTGGTGCAGAATTCTGTTATGGTCCGTGGTAGCGGAATCCATAACGGGATTGTTAGATAACCCAAACCTTGTACGCTGAACTTGAAAACACAAGTTCGCTCAACACTACTGAAGATCTCTTTCACATGAAGATGTTTGGTCCTGGAAATATGCTCCGCGTGATGGCCAAATTTCCTGGAGGATGATTTATGAAGCGCTGAGCTCCTGCATCACTCAGGTGTCCCCTGTACTCATGGCAGTACAGCAGTGTAGGCCTCAGGTCAGTCAGATGCTCACAGCAGCATAGGAGCAGTGTTCGGTCCAGACATCACAGGGAGCACATTTCCTGGACCTAACACACTAGTGTGAAAATGGGTTAAGTTTAAAATTGTGTGAGGCAACATTGTGACCACCACCAAGAGACTGGGGCATATTTAACCGCCAGTTTACAGCTGGAAAACAATGATGTTCATGCCATTTTCTGTACTTTTGCAATGACCAACACAAAGCTTGGAACTTTTGTTGGGGGAAAAAAACAAAAACAAAAAAAAAATGGGTAAAGCTACAGCAGAGAAGACACCTTATGACTAGATATTACGAATAGTAACAGGCTATGTACTAAGCGCTGGAGAGAGGCAGAACGCTCGCCATAGTCTGCTCCTGTCAATAGGGAGCAGCGATGACGTCAGAGAAGACCGTGTCCCTGACAGCGCTTGTCCTGAGGTTGCCTTGGCGCCAAATTTCAGTATCGGCTGCAGTGCGCCGCCTGACGTGACACCGCGCACACGCTGCCCGTGCGCTCACTAGGGCAGTCTGACCAGCCGTGTCTGTAACATACCAGCGGTGTAACCACTGCATGGCAGACCGGCAGGGCTACCTAGGTAGTGCAGTGTGGAGGGCTGGCTGTACACGGCCTGCGCTACGGACACAGAGTAGTCTCTCACCTTCTCTGGCGCTCTCTGCCCTCACACTTGCTCGTTCTGTCGCGTCCTCTTCAGTCCTTAGGGCTGCCCATAGACATGGCAGAGGCGCTGTGCCCAGTGCGCAGAGAACCCGGCCGCCGAGCTTAGGAAAGCCGCCTCAGCCTCGCAGCAGGCGCACACATCCACACACAAGAAGCCTATTGTATTGACACTGCTCGCTGGCTTCCTCCGCTCCTCCTCTTCCACTTCCTCCCTGGTGTCCATCCCTTCCTCCCCTCCCTGTTCACACAGAGCGGGATGAGCTGCCTGCATTCCCGTCATATTCTGTGGTTGCTGCCGGTATCTGTGGTGCCCGCCATGTACACACCTTCTACTGCTTCCCCTTTATTTCTGCCTCTTTCTAAGGAGACAGGTGGCTTCCTTAACACAAGCTTTCTATTATATTCTGCGCTGTGAATGGCTGCCCACACTTTCTAATAAGGTTTCCTACCTTGGTCTAATTCACACACGGGTAAATAAGAGGGCGAAAATAATGCGAAAAAAAATTCAGTATCCTCAGGAGTTTATTTTGAATTACAAAAATACAGCCTGTATCGTAGTCCAGAGCCGCATTCATAAATGTGCAGGCCTCAGACCTGATAAATGCATGGAGAACGTGTATGTAGAGATCTGGCTATAATCACATTGTACAAAGTGATGTCGTTAGGATAATTTCCCCGCCGACTGAGTTCCGTTTTGTGAACATATATTTACCCGACTGAACCCTCGACCCATTCATTTCAGTGGGTGTCTGCACATAAGCATTCTTTATCCGTGACCGTCTTTCCGTTCAGGAAAAATCACTGCATGTTCCAAATTGTCCTGTGAGTTTGGGTTAGAGGAGCAGGGTTCGGTCCGGGAAATGCAGCCATCTCAGGGAGCGAGCGTTAATTTCAAGTGACAAAAAGTGCATCGGAGAAGCAACAGCTCACAAAAGGGAATGGCTTTGCAGGTGGTGGCCACAGGCAACTACTCTCTTCTTATCCTTCTTCACTGATTCTTCTTCAGTTTGGCATTTTGCTAGTGTCCTTGTCACTATTGGTAGCATAAGGTGGCACCTGTAGCCCAATCAGGCCTTAGAGGTAGTCCTACTTCTCCAGGATGGCTGTCACAAGGTTTGCTGTGTCCTCCATCACAGTTTCATAATGGGCCTTTACATGAGGAGACTTGGACAGGGCTGTAGAAGAGCATCAATCTAGCACCAAGGACTGGTATCTAATCCCTTTGTGCAAGGAGAAGCACTGCCAGGCTCCATAAAATGACCTTATGCAGGCTTCTGGTCTATGTTTCTGACCAAACTGTCAGACACAGACGCCATGAGGGCCCAATGTCCTGTGGTCAGTGGGACTTTTAGACAAGGGCGACACCTGTCGCGGCTAGGATCGCTGAGAGTAGCGGTGATCCCATAAAAATGAATGGAATTGCCGCGGCAGTCGCAATCTGGGTAGGCAAATCCTTGGAGGAGCGCACAAACCTGTGTGAAGGCAACCGTACCCTGACTGTTAGGCACAGTGATAAAATCCTCAGGGCCATTGTCAGACCTTATGTTCCTTCTCGTGCAGAACAATGCTCTGCCTAATATGGCCAGAAGGTTCCTACATGGCGAAGGCATTGATGCCATTGACTGACCTTCACATTCCCCAGACCTAAATCCAATTGAGAACCTCTGGGACATAGTGTATTAATGCATCAAATTACCCCAAATAGTGCCACAGACAGTCCAGGAGTTCACTGATGCCCTGATCCAGGTCTGGAAGGAGAACCCCATGGATACCATCTGCCATCTCATCAGGAACATACAGGCATATGGGGGAGTGGGCCATAGTCACTACTGCGTCACATTATGCGCTGCCATGATGAAATTCACCCAAATTGGATTCACCTGTTATGTGAAACTAAAATGCAGAGAGGCAAACAACATTAATGGGTTAATGTGCATTGCAGCACCTGAATTATGTGCAAATTATATCACTAATACGATACATCAATTGTCTACAATAAAAAGTCATTTTCTGGATGGATTTTCAGGGTGACTCTTGGGGGTGGGGATAAGGACATGGACAGATAGAAGAAAGTGGAGGGGCAGATTTACTAAGGCCTCTTTCACACTTGCGTTGTTAGGATCTGGCGTGCACTTCCGTCGCTGGAAGTGCCCGCATGATCCGTAACAACACAAGTGAACTGAAAGCATTTGAAGACTGATCAGTCTTCAAAATGCTTTCAGCGTTACTATGGCAGCCAGGACGCTACTAAAGTCCTGGTTGCCATAGTAGTAGTGGGGAGTGGGGGAGCAGTATACTTACCGCCCGTGCGGTTCCCGGGGCGCTCCAGAATGATGTCACAGCGCCCCATGCGCATGGATCACGTGATCCATGCGCGTGGAGCGCCCTGACGTCACTCTGAGCGCCCGAGCCGCACGGGCGGTAAGCATACTGCTCCCCGCTCCCCACTGACACTTTACCATGGCAACCAGGACTTTAGTGTCCTGGCTGCCATGGTAACCATTCAGAAAAAGCTAAACGTCGGATCCGGCGATGCGCCGAAACGACGTTTAGCTTAAGGCCGGATTCGGATTAATGCCTTTCAATGGGCATTAATTCCGGATCTGGCCTTGCGGCAAGTGTTCAGGATTTTTGGCCGGAGCAAAAAGCGCAGCATGCTGCGGTATTTTCTCCGGCCAAACAACGTTCCGGTCCTGAACTGAAGACATCCTGATGCATCCTGAATGGATTTCTCTCCATTCAGAATGCATTGGGATAATCCTGATCAGGATTTTTCCGGCATAGAGCCCCGACGACGGAACTCGTGGATCTAGTTTGGAAACACAAGTTTTCTGCACAGTAACCTGAGGGTACGCTAAAGGTAACACCACATGTTGAAAACCACTACGTAGAACTGTCCGCAATGGGCTGATTTTAATTGTGATGTTGCTGCTGGGATAACATCAGATCTTCTGCTGCTTTCAACCTTTGCATTGTGGGAAAAAATTGCAGCATAATTGAAAAATTTTTTTTTTTAACAGTATTTATTTATGCAGTTTTAAAGAATCAAAAATAAAACATTGTACAAGACCAGTACGACAAGCCACACAAACTCGTCTCAGTACATTAAAAGAATAAGAGCCGTATACAGATCACTAGAATGCAGGAAGAAATTTCAACCGCTGTAAGACAAAATATATCCTATTCCAATAAACAGGAGTTATCATCTGAAACAAATAAGACTGAGACAGCACACATACACACATCCACCCACCCTGCAGTCCCAAGAACGCCCCCACCCCCGACATCCAGGATTCGTCAAGTAGTACCATGAGCCTGGAGCCAAAGCCCCCAAATAAGATCAAACTGACCTGGAACCCCTCTGGCAGCGTACGTCAATTTATAGAACTGGAGGTCTGCATTAACCAATTGAACCCACGATTCCACGGAAGGAATCTTGGGAGGCTTCCAATGTAAAAGGATCGTTTTCCGCCCATAAAACATGAGAAGACGTAGAAGCTTCCTACCATATTTAGATGGATCAGCATCACGCACTAGTCCCAGCAAACATACTGATGGCGACAGTATCCCAGGGAGCCCCAGTTTAGACACTATAAATTCACATATTCCCCTCCAGAAGCGCTGCAGTATCGGACACTCCCAAATCATGTGGAAAAAGGTGCCCCTCTCCCCCACATCTAGTACACAAATTATCCGGGAGTCTACGCATGTGATATAAACGCACAGGGGTAAGATAAACCCTGTGTATCCATTTCAACTGTATCACCTGATCCCGAGCGCTTATTACTGATGATTTCCACCCTACCGACAATTCCTCTAAGTGTGCCGCTTCCAGTTCCGGAATGTCGGCCCTCCAGCGCTCAAACGAGTGATAGAGAGGCGATTCCTGCAATGTTAAAATCTCCACGTAAAACGAGGAGATGGGCTTGTACAACTGGACCCTTCTAGCCACAGACTCCAGCGGGCCACACTGTAGAGTAAGAGTCAGAGATCTAAATTGAATTACACACGCATGGCGCAACTGGAGATATCTATAGAAACACGTATTAGGCAGGTTCAATTGCTGCCGTAGAGCACTGAAATCGCTAAAAACCCCATCCACATACAGCTGGGTCAAATATTTGAGGCCAGCTTTGGCCCAAAATTCAAAATCCGACAGATGAAACAGCTCCTTCAGACGGCTATTCTTCCACAAAGGCATGTATGGAGACCAGGTGTCACCCCATCGTTCTCCAGGTGCGTCACCACCCACCGTTTCCACACCGAAACTACCACCGCCATGGCCTTAGTATAATATAGAACCAAGTCTCCACCCCCTATACACCAGATTGGCCAAAGACTCGAAGGATCCCGCCAGGGCAGCCTCCAACACTACAGCTGGATTATTCGCGTCCGCTCTTATCCACCATGTAGCATACACCAATTGCGCAGCTGCATAGTATACACGGAAATCCGGGAGTCTCAGGCCACCCCGTGCATACAGGGCTTTCAATGTCCGCCTCGCCAATCTAGGTGGTCGGCCCCCACAAAAAGGGAGATATCAATCTATCCAAATGGTCAAAGTGAAACTGCGGCAGTGCAACAGGGGCCGACCTGTACAAATACAAAAGCTTAGGCAACAACGACATCTTCACCAAATTTACCCTGCCCATCAGAGTGAGAGGAAGATGGGTCCAAACATCCAGTTTTCGAGATATCTGCTGGACAGCGGGCATAATATTCAATTGATAAAATCGATTTGTATCTCTATGAATCCTCACACCTAGATAGACAAATTGGTCCACTACCTTCAAACTAGATAAAGGAGAAATCCCCATCCCCGCTTCGTCATCCACCAAGCACAAGCTGGACTTACTCCAATTCACTCTAAGACCAGAGAATTTTCCAAACCTGTCAATAATCTCTAAAAGGGCCTCCAAGGACGGGCCCGTATCCGCTAAATACACCAACAGGTCATCCGCATAGAGTGATATCTTTTCCTCTATCCCCGCAATGGTCCACCCCTCTATTAACTGGGAAGCATTCACTAATCTCGTCAAGGGTTCCATGACCAGGGCAAACAACATCGGGGATAGGGGCACCCTGTCTAGTCCCCCTATGAAGGTCAAAGGGCTCCGACAAATAACCATTCACCCGCACCCGTGCCCTCGGGGCCTGATATAACAACCCGACCCATTTAATAAAGGAGGACGGAAACCCCAAGTATTCCAGCGTCTGCCATATAAAATTCCATTCAACCGAATCAAACGCTTCTCGTTGTCCAAAGAAGCAATCGCCCGAGACCCCGCGTTATCATGAGTAACCTGTAAGTTGGTAAAAGTCTCCTAAGGTTAATGTCCGTGGTCTTCCCAGGCATAAACCCCGACTGATCCGGATCAATCACAGATAAAATAACTTCCCTCAGTCTCCTCGCCAGAAGCTTTGCCAATACCTTCGCATCCACATTAAGTAGGGAGATCGGCCTGTACGAGCTGCAGCACTCCGGAGGACGCCCCAGTTTATGTAGGACCACAATAGTAGCCTCCATCATGGAGTCAGGTAACTTATTGCATTCAAAGGCGTGAGTGAAAAGCTTATGCAATCTCTCACTTTGTTGTTCTATATTCGTCTTATACCATTCCACCGGGAACCCATCAGGTCCAGGCGATCTCCCCACCGTCATGCTTTCAATTGCGGCTCGGACTTCAACAACATCCAGAGGCATGTTCAAGTAAGCCTTATCCGTCGAGGAGAGAGGGTAACCGAAATAGTCCTCAAATAATCCCTGATATCTATGGCACTGAAGATCGACTTACTATCATAGAGCTCAGCATAGTACTTAGCAAATTGGGAGCAAACATCCTCCGGACGAGAAAAGGACACACCCCCACCATCAGTGATACAAGCCACTACCGTCTGCGGGGTCTCCGTTTTGGCCAAAAAGCTAAAGTCCTCCCATTCTTGTCCCCTTCAGAAAAAACTACCTGCTTCTGACACAGCAATTTCTTTTGGGTATATTCAACTAAATGGAGACGGAGATTACGCTGCGCCTCCTCCCATCTAACGCGATTGTCCTCAGTAGGATCTTGAGAGAAAGCCACTTCAGTTGATGTCACCTCGTTCTCCAACTTGTTCCTGGTAGTAACCAGCTCCTTCCTATGGGTCGCAATCGCCTGCACAATGACCCCCTCTGAACTGCCTTAAAAGCATCCCACTCTGTCAACGGATCGGAGGACCCTCCATTAATCTCCCAATACTCCTTTGCCCCTTCGGCGGCAGCCCAAGCAACCGGGAGGACCTCCAACCAACGTGGGTTAAGGCGCCATAGTTTAAAGGGAAGCCCAACCGGGAGCCTCAGGGTCACCAACAAAGGGGCATGGTCAGAGATGCCCCTGGGTAGATACTCGGCCTTAGACAACCATGGCAATAGATCTCTATCAGCAAATACTAAGTCAATCCTAGACAACGAATTAAAGGACGCAGAGTGACAGGAATATTGCCTGACCCCAGGATGTAGGTGCCTCCAAACCTCCGTGAGAGCATGCCCTTCCGCCCACTGAAACAACGCATTACTATGCGAAGCAGGGGGTGTAGTCTATCAAGCAAGGGATCCAAAACGGAGTTAAAGTCGCCCATAATGAGCAAGGGAGCAACAGGAAGAGTCGCAATCTTACCCATAAGGTCGTCCAAAACCCGCCCCTGGAATGGAGGAGGGACATACACCCCAGCCACTATATAGTCTCGGCCCCTAATGGACGCGTGCAGAATTACATACCGTCCCAACGGATCAGTCTGAAGCGAATTAAGCTGGAAAGGAATAGACCTGGCCACCAGTACCGATACTCCCCGCGCCCGGTTACTATATACCGCATGGTAGGACCAACCAATCCAGGGCCTCTTCAACGCCAGAGTTTTCTGTCCCATCAGGTGTGTCTCCTGTAACAACAGCACATCTGGAGAGAATTTCTTCAGAAAGTTAAAAACAAGAGAACGTTTAACTTTATCATTGAGCCCCCTAACGTTCCAAGAAATAAATGTACAATTAGCCATCATTTCACAAACCCGACCACAGAGGTTGGAGGACTTCCGGGACCACAAGGCCATCCACACTCACATACACACCACAAGACAGAACGCACACACAGGAAACACATAGAGAACAGATGTAAGCACCTAGCAATAAACCCACTAAGAACAGACCCCTCCCTGCCCAGACCACCCAACCTATCTGAGCCCAAAACCCCGAACTAGCTATAATTAGCAGTCACGTAGCGAAGTCAGGAACGTGGAACAGTTCCAAAACAGCACCTTCAATGTAACAGCGCCGAAGTAGCAGGAAGGGACTCAAAGCCCCGACTCCGGCCAAGCTAAACTAGAAAAACAAACAAAACGGCATCCGTGGAATCAATGACAACGGGACCCCACTCGTATGGAACAGTTATCATCCCAGACCGTCCAACCATGTCGACGCATCCTCCGCAGTAGAGAAGAATCGGGTAGTTTCGCCATCCTGAACCCGAAGTCTCGCTGGATAGAGCATCGCATAACGGATCTCTTTGCTTCGTAGACGAGCTCTCACAGCTGTAAATTGGCGCCTCAGCCTTTGAACCTCAGACGAAAAATCCGGGTAGAAGGACAATCTAGAGTTTTCAAACTGAATGTCCTGCAGGCGGCGGGCCGCCGACAAGATAGCATCACGGTCCCGATAGTTGAGAACTTTCAGGATAAAAGGACGCGGAGGCGCCCCTGGTGGCGGGGTCTAGTAGGAATTCTGTGCGCATCGTTCCACCACAAACATTGAGGACAATTGTATAGGATCAAGACACTTCTGGATGAGTTGTTCTGCAAAAATTTCCGGTGTAGACCCTTCAGCTCTCTCAGGGATCCCCATAATGCGAATATTATTCCTTCTGTTGCGTTTTTCGGCATCGTCTACCTTTGCCTGTAAAGATTTAACCTGTTGCTGCAGGGACCGCACCATATTGCCCCCCGACTGGGCCACATCCTCCACTTCCCCAGCCGCCTTTCCACTTCGGTGGTTCTTTCTCGGATTTTATCTATATCATGTCTGAGGCAAGTAATATCCGACTGCAGATGATCAATTTTAATTGTGAGGGTAGATTGGCATTTTGTAATGGCCGCCATTATTTTACTCAAGTCAACCTGATCCACCTCAGGATTGTCTCCAACCCCCTTATCTTCAGTTTGACTCATCGCATCAGCAAACACTTTAACCAATTGTGGGTTGCCAGCACCACCCGTTTTGCGGCCCATGTAGAGAAATAATCAGAGGAACCCCAGAGAAAGGGCAGAGCCGGAGCCAGACCACCCAAATAATGCAGAGGAGAGGAGTAAAAGATGGACGCCGATATTCCAGGCACCTCCCCGCGCTGGGCTAAAGGAGGGCCAGTAAATATATTATGGGACCCCAGACCCAGCAGAAAGTACCTTTAGGGATTCACAATGTCCACCACAGGTGTCTTCCACAGCCGTGGGCAGTCAGGATCCCTCTCTCTCCACAGATCTCAGAAGGGAAGGCCGGGACAGCAAGGACCAGGAGAAGACCAGAGCAGAGAGCCGCGTCCGGAAACGTGCACACAGACCGCCGGGCAGGGAGCCACACCACCCCGACTTCACCACAGAGCACCGGAGGAACAGCACCGGAGGGCAGACCCCACAGGACCACCACAGGGAATACGAGGGGGACCCCTATCAGGTAGGTGGATCCGCACACTGCCCCTCACCGCTCCGCCGTTGCAGGCCGCCCTGCTGCAAGATGGCGCCCGCTCACCGCCGCGGCCCAGGAGCTAGGCCGCACCACCACCGGGGAAGAAGGAGGACGGTCCGGGAGCCCAGGACGGCACAGGAGGAGGCGGATGACCGCAGGACCCCACCGCTCGCCAGTTAGAGGAGAACCAGCCACGGATGCCCAGGATAATCGCAGGATGAAGCCGGAGCTGCAGGAGACCGCGTCCTCACGCCATGAAGGTTAGGCCACGCCCCTCAACATAATTGAAAAATTACCGCTCTGGTCATTTTAGGGGAGCCACAAGGGGTCTGCAGGTGGTATGGGGCCCCTATTCTTGTGATTAGTGGGGGCCAGGCAGCACTAATTTTATAGTTATCCCCATCCTGTGATTAGGAGATAATGTGTACCTACCGGAATACCCCTTTAAGCCATCTCTCTTTGTTAAACCACACCTTGTAGCCTGAGGCCTAGAGAACTTTGGCTCAGATTTACTAATCTTACAGATGGTGTTTCTCTTTGCCTCACATAATGCCGTCATTGTTGAAGCATAGGTGTCTCCAGTAATTGTTGTCTTGTGTGGCATGAATTCTAGTAATAAAACTTCTTCTGTATCCCAAAAAATTGTTGCCATGATCTTTTCAGCTGACTGCTGCACACACAATTTCTTTGTAGATGGTGACCCCTTGTGCTTCTATTGCATGGACTCTTGTTTTGTCTGAGGATCATGGTGGTGGCCCCATGTTATATCACCCTTAAGAATTCAAGAATAGAAGTCTCCTGGATTTTCTGGTGACAAGTTTTTTGCTCAGGCGTCAACATTCATGGCATCCACCCGGAACTGACCTTTGACATCATGAAAACATAATGAAATGATACTGGAAACTGTGCCAACTGAAATGCCTAATTCATGAGCTATAACACTAACTTTGACCCGATGATGTTCTATAAACCACGGCCTCCACTTTACAAGACATTTCCTCTAAAGATGCTTCGACAGGTCGCCCTGAATGGGGGTCATCTTCAGTTGATTCCCTACCCCATTTAAACTGCTTGGCCGCACATTTTACTTGGTAATACCAATATGGTAATCACCATATACAGCAATCATCCTTTCAGGAGTTTCTTTAGGCTTATTTTCTTCCTTTGTAAGGAATTTAATCATTGAACCAAGCTCCAAATCAGTCACTTTCTTTGTAGACCCGCACTGTACTGCACTTGCCATCCTGTCACTTCGAGTGCTTTTATCAGAGTGAACTGCTTCTGTGTGTGTTGCATGTCCAGACATGTCATAACCTGCAAAGACAAGCTTAGCTCTCTTAACACTGACAGAACATGCTGGGGTAGATAACTTAGGCCCCTTTCACATCAGTGTTTTTGCTTTCTGTCCTCGGGGCTCTAGGACGGAAAGATACTGATCAGGATTATCCCAAAGCATCCTGAATGGAGAGAAATCTGTTCAGTATGTGAACGTTTTTTGGACGTTGACAAAACCATAGCATGCTGCGGATTTGTCTCCGTCCAAAAATCCGGAAGACATGCCGGATCCGGAATTAATGCCCATTGAAGTGCATTAATCCGGATCCAGAATTAAGCTAAACGTCACTTCGGCGCATCGCCGGATCAGACATTTAGCTCTGCGCATGCGCAGCACCAGTTCCGATCGGGGCCCCAGTGTAAGCTGGGGCTCCGATCGGTTACCATGGCAGCCAGGACGCTACTGAAGTCCTGGCTGCCATGGCAAGTACTCTGCAGCAGTGTACTTACCTGCGCTGCGGCCTCCGGGCGCTCCTTCATGACGTCACAGGTCTGGGCGGCGCATTGATCTATGCGCCGCAGGCACCTGTGACGTCATGAAGGAGCGGCCGCAGCGCAGGTAAGTACACTGTTGCGGAGTACCATGGCAGCCAGGACTTCAGTAGCGTCCTGGCTGCCATGGTAACCTGAAAGCATTTCGAAAACTGATCAGGATCCTGATCAGTCTTCAAATGCTTTCAGGCGACTTGCGTTTTGACGGATCCGGCGGGACGGAAGTGCCCGCCTGATCCTCAGAACGCAAGTGTGAAAGAGACCTTATTGAACACCCCTTGTACTTTCAGACATAATTTTATGCTAGAATTGTGGTGCAATTTTGGTACAAAAAGATCTTAAGCCCAGCGAACTTCCCAGCAAAGCTCAGCTCCTTGTTATGCATATGGGAAGATAGTGAAGAAACCAAAGCTATGCTTAATTGCCCCAAATTTTTTTTTTTAAAGATTTGGGACACTATGTAAAATGAAAATTTCATGATTTGCAAATCTCATAGACCCATATTTTATTCAAAATACATAATAGAACACATAGATGTTGAAAGTCAGAAATTTTACCACTTCATTAAAAACTCATTTAGAACTTGATGGCAGCAAAGTGTCTCAAAAAGGTTGGGACAGGGGCAACAAAAGGTTGCAAAAGAAAGTGGTACTAATACAATTAGGTAGAGGAGCAATTTTCTACCAAATCACATGACTGGGTATAAAGAGTAGTTAGAGAGGTAGAGTCTCTCAGAAGCAAAGATGGGCAGAGATTTACCAATCTGCGAAAAACTGCATCTAAAAATTGTGGAACAATTTCAAAAAAACGTTCCTTAATGTTAAAATGGCAACTTTGAAACTTATTACCTAAGGGCCCTCAGGCGGCACTGCATTAAAACCGGCAAGATTCTGTACTGGAAATCATTGCATGGGCTCTAGAACACTTTCCGAAATCATTTTCTGTGAACACAGTTTGCCATGCAATCCACAAGTATTAAGCAAAGACCTTTGCTGTATTTGTGGGAGGGGAGGCTGATTACAAGACTAGTTATATGCACCTGTGGGCCCAGGCTGACGCCGATTCAGCTGATTTCACCCACCCCATCTTACAGTCACTTCATATTAGGGTGGCCCCCTTTAGGCTGCCCTACCGCAGCAGTTATGGCACAATTCTACTGCTTGTTGTAGATAGGGTTAGATAGGTTAGGTACACCTTTCTGATAGCCGATCCGACCACAAATGCAAGTTAAAGGGGTTGTCTCATCATAGACAATGGGCAAATCACTAGGATATGCCCCCATCGTCTTACAGGTGCAGATCCCACCGCTGGGACCCGCACCTATAGAGTGCACTTCGCATGAGCAGCCACTCTCCATTCTTTTTCTATGGGGGGTCGCTGAAAATAGCCAAGCTATTTCAGTCTGGCCCATAGAAGTGAATAGGAACGGTGGCCGGTCATGCGTGGTGCACTCCCATTCACTTCTATGTGGAATTCCCTTGGTGGTGGCCGGACCAGAGTCCTCCAGCCACCACATTGCGGGGCTCCATTCCCAATATAGGTGCAGGTCCCAGCGGTGGGACCCGCTCCTATAAGACAATGGGGGCATATCCTAGCAATATTCCCCATTATCTCAGATGAGACACCCCCTTTAAAGCTGTCATGCAATGAAGAAGTCATATGTCAATACGATTCGGAAACACCACTGGATTAGGCAAAATGGAAAACTGTTCTGTGGGCAGGTGAATCAAAATTTGAAATTCTTTTTAGAAACCATGGACTCGAAATGGACTACTCAGCTTGTTATCGGAACATTTGCTCCCATCCAGATGTCTCTTTCAGGCTGGGAACACACCTAGGCGTTTCTGAATCGCGCGTATGACGCGCGTTTTTGGATGCGCGTTTTTGTCACTTAGAAACGCGCGTCATACGCGCGATTCAGTGAATCTCCCCTATGGCAACATTGTCCATAGGCGCGTTAAAACGCCCCAAAGAAGCTCATGTACTTGTTTGGGCGTTGGGCGTTTTACAGCGCGTTCAAACGCGCTGTAAAACGCCCAAATGTGAACCATCAGGGAGGCCTTGCATATTTCAGCAAGCAATATTAAACCACATACTGCATCAATCCCAGCAGCATGACTTCACAGAAGAAGAGTCTGATGCTAATCTGGCCTGCCTGCAGTGCAGACCTTTCACCGCTAGAAAACATTTGGCGCATCATGAAACTAAAAATCCGGCAAAGATGACCCAGGACTGTTGAGCAGCTAGGATCTTACATCAGACAAGAATTGGACAACATTCCTCTCCCAAACCTCCAAGCAATTGTTCTCCTCACTTCCCAGATAGTTACAACTCTTAAAAGAAGAGGGGATGCTACTCATCTGGTCCTGTCCATACTTCAAGATGCATCGTTGTCATCAAGTTCTAAAGGTTAATTTTTTTTTTCATGAAATAGTAAAATGTGTCACTTTCAACATCTGATCTACCTCTGATCTACTATGAAAAAAATTGAGCAATGATTTGCAAATCATTGCATTCTGTTTTTATTTACCTTTATAGGCTACCTTCACACTTGCGTTAGGTGCGGTTCCGTCTGTTATTTGCACAGACGGATCCACACCTATAATGCAAACGTTTGTATCTGTTCAGAACGGATCCGTTTGCATTAGCCTTAACCTCTTAAGGACACTTCCTGTGTCCGGTCTTTAAAGATGGCACCCGCTCCTGCTCCATGTGGGCGCCTTAGCCGCGGGTGTCCGCATGGTTCTTGTAGCAGACACCCGCGGCTAATGTCCGCGACCAGCAACGATGCCAATCGCGGACATTTAACCCCTCAGATGCCGTGGTCAATCCTGACCACGGCATCTGAGAGCGCACAAACCGAAAGTTTTACTTTTGGTTTGCGCTCCTGCCCCCCCGTGTGGCGATAGGAGGAGCCGGAGCGCGCCTGTAGTATTCTGTAGTTTTCATTCTATGAATGAAACCCAGGCTACTGTAAAGTATTTCCTATGGAGCCTTGCCTGTAATAGGCTTCATAGGAAATATGCAATTTTTTCATACATTCCAATGCTATTGCATTGGAATGTATGATAATCGCAATCAGATGATTGTAAGTTATATTTCCCTATGGGAACTATATAAAAGTGTAAAAAAAAAAAAAGTTCAAATCACCCCCCTTTTGCTAAAATAAAAATAATTAAAAAAAAAGACATCATGGGTGTCGCAATGTGCCGATTGTGCGGATTCGCTATTTTTGGTCGCTTCATTTTCCACAAAAAATTACATAAAAGGTGATCAAAAAGTCATACACACCGCAGAATGGCATCAATAAAAAGATAAGATTATGACGCAAAAAATGAGCCCCCATACAGCTCCGTACATATAATTACAAAAAAGTTATAGGGGTCAAAACATGGTGACAAAAAAGTAGAACAGATTTTTTCCCACTTTTGAATTTTTTTTTCACTATCAAAACGCAAGAAAACCTATACATATAGGGTATCACCAGATTCGTACTGACCTGTAGAGTAAAAGTAACCGGTCAGTTTTATCGCACATCGAATGTTGGAATTTAAAAACCCGCAAAACTGTGGTGGAATTGCTTATTTTTTTTGCAATTTCACCCCATTTGGAATTTTTTTCCCGCTTCCCACTACATCATATGCAATATTAAATGGTGTTGTTGCAAACAACAAGCCCTCATATGGCTATGTTAACCCAAAAAATAAAAAAGTTATGGCTCTGGAAAGGAAGGGAGCGCAAAACGAAAATGCAAAAAAAAAAAACAAAACTCTGGTCCTTAAGGGGTTAAAGAAAATGTCAAAGTCAAAACAGATGGAACGGATCCATTTTTAAATGCACCATATTGTGTCATTAAACACGGATCCATCCCCATTGACTTACATTGTAAGTCAACGCGGATCTGTTCGGCTCCGCATCGTCAGATGGACACAAAAATGCTGCATGCTGCGTTTTGGTGTCCGCCTCCAGAACGGAATAGAGGCGTAACGGAGCCGAACTGATGCATTCTGAACGGATCCTTATCCATTCAGAATGCATTGGGGCTGAACTGATCCGTTTTGAACCGTTTATGAGAGCCCTGAAATGGATCTCACAAACGGAATCCAAAACGCCAGTGTGAAAGTACCCTTACACAGCACCCCAAATTTTTGAGAATTGAGGTTGTACAACGGGCTCTAAAAAAAACTCCTATTGTTCTTTGCTTTCATTTTTCATGAAGCATTTGTAGGATGATAATTCTCCCAGGGCAAAAGACATGGACCTCCTTTCACTTGTCGCTTCATGGTTTTTAGATTTTCTCTTGCCTTATCTATTATGCTGATTCCATCCACACACCTCCAGATAATGAGACACCTCACTCACGACGCATGCACTGAGCTTCAGTTTGTTGTGGCATCATTGCATTAGGAATGATCACACCAACACTGAAGTCCAGTATTTTTTTCATCGGCAGTGCATTGTTCCCATCTTGTTCTGTCATAATTGGTTTTGCAGTGTTGAGCATCAGTTTGTTGCTCTCCTCTTGACTGCATTTTTCAGAATGGTATTGTTTATAGAAGTCATGTTTTTTTCTGCAGTGCATTCACCCCAACCACTATGTGACCTTTGAAATTCAGTGAACAGGGTTACATGACATCCATGGGTAACTGAACAGGAGTAATAATAAAAATGCTATCCATCCTACAGCTCATTTGCTGTGTGTATGTACTTACACTGCTGTCTGTCTTTAGGTGATGCTGTTCAAAGCAACCGGTCAGAGTTCAGCTTCCTTTTATTAAGCTGCTGTAGTAAAATGAAAGCTGTGCTGTGATTTGTTGTTACCGTTTTTCTTTTAGGCAGTTTTGTTAAGTCTGCTTCAATAAATACAGTTTACATGTAAAACAGCACATTTATTAGAACGACCCATGCAGGGAGAGGAGGCAGGTTGAGAAGCCATGCTGCAGCAGTCACAGTTAACACTGTATGTCTGCTTTAAGTTGCTACTGATTGGCTGATGTGGTTACACCATGTGACCATTGCTGCCAATCACAAGAGTCAGTCGTTGGCAACACAGTTTGCCTTTTAGGTAGGGCTGAAACAATTACTTGATTGAATTGAGTAATTTGACACAAAAAAATAAGTAAAAATCTTTCAGCTGCCGGGCAGTACCGCGATGCACTGTATCCTGACACATCGTCAGGTCATAGTGCGCGTAAGCGCGCACTATGACCCGACGCTGTGTGACGTCAGTGCACAGAGGAGATGGAGGAGCTGTGGAGTGGCGCCCTACAGGAGAGGTCAGTATTTTATTTCACTGGCGCTGGGGACATGGCTAGGAGGGGAGATGGTGACACTGGGGGGCGAGCCTGATGGCACGGGGGGGGCGGGGACGGACTTTGGCTGATAAGTTTTTATAAAGAAAGGCGTTCTTTTAATTAGTTTTTTGTTATTAGAGTACTCGATTAATCGTCGGATTAAATCGATAGAATGCTCGATTACAAATATAGTCGATAGATAATCGTATAATATTTTGTAAATGTGGGAAAAACTGCAACATATATGGTATGGTACGGTACAGGCAGCATGGTTGCTCATTGGTTAGCACTGGTGCCTGGCAGCACTGGGGTCGGTCCTAGGTTCAAATCCAGCCAAGGACAACATCTGCATGGAGTTTATATGTTCTTCTCATGTTTGTGTTTCCTCTGGATACTCTGGTTTCAGCCCACACTCCAAAGACATACTGATAGGGAACTTAGATACTTAGATTGGGGACAGTGTGATGATAATGTCTATAAAACACTGCGGCATATGTCAGCACTATACACGGTAAGTAAAATAAATATTGATTATCAGCAGCATACCCAAAATACATGGATTTTTTTTGTGAATAGGATTTTGCATTGTGCTGTACTTTATTTCACATTTATGGCCCACCACATAGGGATGTCCAAAAGATGCTTGCTGGAAGGGGGGGGAAAGTAACCAACTACTAAATGATATATTATTAGTGATCTGGGGAAGAGACTGCAGTGATTTATTCATAGTTTATTTTTACATGCACGAGTATATCCGATTTTGATAGAAAAGCATGAATTTTCCAGTTGAACTATTAAAATACAAACAGCATTAAGATATAAACAGTTATCAAGCTCTCCGACACGAACATTTTATGGTTATAAAAACAAATCGCTTTATGTATACAGTGAGGCAGTATTTGAAATCGATGGAGGGCTCATTTTCTACTTGTTGCTGTAAGTGCAGCAGAGACATAACCCTGAGCCAAAATCCAAATTCACATGAACATGTATGCATACAAAAAGAAAAAAAAAATAGTTAAAAGGGGCCTTCTAGTTCCATAAAAAAAAAAAAAAAAAAATGAACTAAGGCCAGAAATGATCTTTACAGAAACAAGCCGTGTTCACCTGCCCTCACATGATCACTGTAGGCATTCACTAGCCTCAGTGGTCACCTGGAGGAGCTGGCCAGGTCGGTCTTGCTACACCAATATTGTACCCATGTACCAAGTTGGAGCAGTCACATGGACTAGTCACTGCAGCACAAAAACAGACTACTAAAGTGGCATTGCTCGAACACCAGGCAATTGAAAAAGTTATTTTTTTTCCCCCCCAGCTTTTATTTTTTGGGGGTCCCAGAAAACCACTTTAACTATGACTTGGGCCTAATCGTTTTGACAACTCTGTATCAAAACCTGTGGCGAGAGGCATGTCCACAGAAAAGCATTTTTTCTGTGAAAAGTTGGAAATCGGGATGGTCTTAGGGTTCTCCACTATATCCAAGTTTTCTTCCATATTCCTTTTTTTTCCCCCATTTACATTGGATACAATTTTTTTTCACAGACCCAAACATGCTGCGAGTAGACATTTTCATATTCCACTCACAGCAAAAAATTGGTCACAGCATTTTAGCGCTAGCCTCTAACCCCCCACAAGAAAAAAAAAAAACTAAGAAAAGCTAAAAACAGCACAGATTTCAAAAGTGCCCTAAACACCACTTGCAGTTCATAAGATTGAATGGAATTTTACATTATTAAAACAGACGCAGCCGATTTCTTCCATAAACAGTGGCGTACTTAACTTGGCTCCTTCCAAGCGAATTGGGCCAAGTTGCAATACCACACTCAATCTGTTGACTGAACATAGCCATGATTTTGCCGTCCTGCACAACCCTTCAGCAGGGAACAAAGACCTTTGATGAGAGTGCAAATAAGTCCTGATATTCAAGGTGATAAAGCTATTGTTTTACAGGCAGGAGAGTGTCGTACTTCACTGCCAATTTTCAATGTGCATGATTTTAAGTAGCAGTCACTAGTATTCACATGTAAACCGAAAAAAAAAAAACACTTACAAAAGTTTTGTCTACAAACATTCTGCTTTCACAGTATAAAATCAATTTGAGTGCACTTTACAAATTGTATGTGTGTAAAATAAAATATTAATAAAATATTACAAACATTACATCACATGTAAATCTGAGGTGTACAGCCACCTGGAATGCAAATTTATTTTCGAAGGGCTTTTCAGAGACTGGCAACGCATGGTTGGTGGGTTGGGCACGGTGGAAAAACAAAAAGACAAAACTCTCCACCACTTCTGGATCAGAAGAATGATGTGCCATCTACATGCATGTCAGCCAATCAACTGTGACCTGTATAGGAACGGCAGGTGAGCGCGGAGCTCAACACTAACATATTACAAGCCTAGTCTTGTAGAAATTTGCTTTCAGGGGGAATCCGAACAATACTTGCCAAGAAGAACGCTCTTCATTCCTTCTTTTATCATCAGACTATTGGCAACTATATGAAGGAAAAATCCTAATCACATCTTCCATGGTGTAAAACACTTTGAGGTCTTTGATCCAATCCATGGTGTCAACCGTGTTCATTCTTGGAGTTTTGCCGATACAGTTCACAGTACATGCGTCACCCTTTATGCTGTGGTAGAGAGAACTTTATCCACCCCCGTACCAGTCTTTATCTGCCTAAATCAAAGTGTACACATGATTGAGTTTAAGATTATGGAGCTTCACAGTAATCCATTTTGGGACAAGTTGCCAGAATTATAGCAGAACTCTACATTCCCATCTGTATATCAGCAAAGTTGTAAAAGTTGTCCACATCGTGTGAAGAGGAGGTCGTGCTTTCTGAAACAAACACCTGTTTTGTGCAAGAAAAGAATATACAGGTGTTAAAGGCCGATAAGAACAAAAAAATTACAGGGTAATAATCCAAATTCATGTCCGTTTTTTCATACAGTACATTGAGACTACAGCTATGTAGTGCACAATGTGACTGCTAGGAACCTCCAGTTCAGGGTTGTGGAGTCAAAGCTAATTTTGGGTAGAGTTGGTAAAAAATGTTCAATTTTAAGGGGGGTTATCCAACGGGTTAAAACATGTCCCCCAATGCCCGAACCCGCGGCCTGCTATTGGCTGCCGAATCCCCCGCACAAATTATTATTTTTTTTTAAATGTATGCGACTTGTGGTAGAAAAAGTGAAACCGATGCTTCAGAAAAATGTTGCTCATTGTAAACGGCACATTTCTCAATGTATTTACAGCAGACAAAAGACAAATTGATAAATTCTCCAGGTTCACTTCATATATTAAAAAGCTGGCTTGCTGAAGCTACCACTAGAGGGAGCTCCGTGCTTAAGAATTTATACAGTGCATATGGAAGCTATGATGATGTCTTTGCACTAAGCGCCTCATAGTGGCTGCATGAAAATTATAATTTTTTCACCTTGGAACAGAAGAAGCTGAAAAGGAGATCATCGCTGGGCCCCCTCATTCCCGGGCCCTGTAGCAGCTGCTTGGTCTGCCTTTATTGAAAATACAACACTGGTTCTACATGACCAAATCATGGATTATAAGGGCCCTTGCAGACGAGCGGATGCACTCCGTGTTATCCGCAGCGAGAATGAGAGCCAGGCTGCGCGGTGGACATCAGAGGCACGAAGCAGTAACATGATATATAATGCTCCGTGCCTCTCTGTGACCCTTTTACTACAAAATCACAGTGAGATAAAGTTGTCACAATGATTTTGTAGTGAAAGAATCACAGGGAGGAACGATGCAGTATCTATCATGTTACTGCTTCCTGCCTCCGATGTCCACCGCGCAGCTTGGCTCTCATTCTCGCTGCGGATAACACGGAGTGCATCCGCTCGTCTGCAAGGGCCCTAACAGTGACCAGAGTTCAGTGCTCGCCAGCTGGAGGAGACTGAACATCACCTATAGGCTGTGCACACAGGTTTCTTTCACAGTTTTTGAAAGATAGCCTAAAAACACACAGCCAAAAAAAAAAAAAAAAAAAAAAAACACAAGCTGCTCAAAGAAAATGACAGATCCAGATATTGCTTGGAAGCCTATAGGAAATATTAGTATTTCAATGTAGCGGTGTTTTCAATCCGGCAATTTTTGTAGTCGCCCCCCCCCCCCCCTTCATTTTTGCATTTTTTATTTTTCCTTACCATATTCCAATAGCCATAATTTTAAAAAATTTTACATTTACATAGCCATATGAGGTCTTATTTTTTTTTTTTGGGTTGGGGGGGGGGGGGGATAAAAATTATTTGTGGAATAAAATTTAAAAAACAAAAAAACACAACCCACAATTCTGCCAAGGTTTTTTTAGGTTTTGATATTACGACTAGTGTTGAGTGAATCGAGCTTTAGATCATAGATCCACAGTCGATTCATTCTAACACTTGGTATTGATGCTGTACGGAGACATTATAATGTATTGCAATACATCCTACTACGGTACGGAGACAAGTCTCCGTATGGCATTAAAACAAAGTGTTTAAACAAATCACCTTCTGATCTATGATCTGAAGCTCAATTCACTCAAGCCTAATTACGACGTTCACAGAGTACTAAAAATGACATGACGTCCTTAGGGCTCATTCACACGGCCGTTGTTCGGCCGTTCTGTGCATTAGGGGCCGCAGTTTGCGGTCCCTAATGCATGGAAATCATCCGTGTGGCTGCCTCTACGGATTCTGACCCATTCAACTTGACGGATCACAAACCTATTGCAAAAAAAAAATTAAAAAAAATATAGAACTCCATAGTGCTTCCGTGGGGTTCTGTGCCTTCATTCCGCACTGACCTTCCGGACTGCGGACCCACTTAAGTGAGTGGGTCAGCATCCGTGATGCGGGGTGGTACAGGGCCGGTGCAGGAGCCCTTATTCTGAGAGTCAATATGATTATGATAAAAAAAAAATTGTATCGTTTTTATTTTGTTTTATTACTTTTAAAAAGAAAAACCTTTGGGGGGAAAAAAAACAACAAAAAAAAAAAAAAAAAAAAAAAAATCGAAATTTTCTTTGCATCATAATTTTCTGATAGCCATAACTTTTTTATATTTCTGTATGCAGAACTGTATGAGGACTTGTTTTATGCTGAACTGTAGTTTTTATTGATACAATTTTTGGGATACGTACAACTTTTTGATCACTTCAACTGTTTATGGGTGGGACTAAGCGACTAAAAAATGGTGAATCAAGTGTTTTCATTGTTTTTTTCTGTTATGGCACTCACCGCGCAGGATAAATATTTTAATGAGTCAGATTGTTGGATCCAGCAGTCCCTGTTAGGTTTATTTTTTTTATTGTTTATGTATTTTTATATTTAAAATTGAGAAAGGGGAGTCATTTGAACATTATATATATATATATATATATATATATATATATATATTTTTTTTTTTAACTTACATAATAACTTTTCGCCCCTTTTAAACCCTTGTCCCATATACCATAATAGAGAACTATTATGACATATGGGATTCTGCTGCTCTGCCTGCTGAGCTGTGCCTCGTGCACAGCCTTGCAGGCAGATTACATGACAGGCATGGGAACCTTCAGTAGGCCCCAGGCTGCTATGGTAACAGATTACAATTTCACAGTGGGGGCTCCAATCGAAGGCAGTGGGGACTATTGCCGATCCCGGTCATTATGGAGTGGGCTCAGCGCAGCTTTGTATTTTGGGGTCTGAGATCTATTTAATCTGGGTTTGTGTCTGAACTGGAGTTTATAGTTATTTTGGGTTGTGATAAAGGAGTCATGTGCACCAGCCACCAGGAGATGCAGGGCCGATCATGAACTCAGCACTGGCCATTGAGGAGGAGAGACAGGGAGTAGGCGATTTATAGTATCTACTGTCCCTATACGCTGTAAATCAGCTACTCCCTGTCTCTCCTCCTCAATAGCCAGTGCTTACTGCATGGTCTTCCTGCATCTCCTGTAGGTTGGTTAGTTTTTCAGTGAGCCGGGGATACAGAAGAAATATTCACTGCCAGTGGAGCATGAAGCAAACAGTGCAATTTTGTTATGCCAGTTTTCTAGCATACAGGGGATGATAAAGGTCTCCCAATATATTTGAGTATAATACTAGGGGCAAGGGGTCCCAGGCCCAAAATTGGACTTTGTTGCCGAAACGTCGTATAACTCACCTGCAACTGGCAAACCGCAATTTGTAAATTACATTGTTTAATAAAACACAAAAGCAAAGCACTGGAGTCCAGGAACCTTTATTACTATATATGTATACTTGGCCTTGGAACCATTTCCTGTGACCCACACTATCCTAGTGGAGCACCACCCAACCTATATACTACAAAATTGGACTTTAGTTATGCATGTAGAGAGTGTGTGTAAGCATGCGTTTTGCCATATGCATGTATGTAGTAGCTGTGAGTATGTTTGCTTATCCAAGTAGTGAGGTAGTGAGTATGTCAATGTGTATGTTGTATCAAATGACAGTGGGCAGTCACTAAGGTGTTAATTGTGCCACCATTAAAATGTTTACCACCTCTGCTTTTGGGCTCAGACGACGATATCTGTTTTGCAGTCTGCAAATTGCGGATACGCAAAACACAGATACATGCCACGTGCGTTTCGAATTCTGCGGAACGGGACGGCCAGCCCTATGATAGAAATGCCTATTCTTGCCCACAATTGTGGACAAGAATAGTGCATGTTCTCTTTTTTGTGGGGCCCCAAATGGAAGTACAGATGCGGAACTGATGCAGACACAAATAAACGGTCGTCTGAATGAGCCATTACCTTTTAGTGCTATATATTTTTTTCCAGCAACCTGTACCATTTCACTTGTACTGGGCCGGCTGTATGTGCGGTACTTTTACTGCCTGTATCGTGCACCTTTGTATGAATAAATGGACTATTTGTAATGGGGTGAGTGCCGTGGACATATTCTTTATGCTGCAGTCTACTTATGTGTCTTTTGAACACTGTGCACCCCCCTTATTCATTACATTTTGTTGCTCTCCTACAACCTGGATTCCAGTGGTCTTGGTGAGTAGTGCCGACCATCTATTTTTCTATTTGAGTCCCATTTCACCTTCTGCCTCAGGTAGGCACACTTATGACTATACTTGCCCTAAAGCGACTGTTTAGTTCTGCTGTTTCTCTCATTTTTATATTTTTGCCCATAAAAAAATACACTGTATGGACAAAAGTAAAGTATTGTCCTACACGTTACACCAACAGAGGCTTTTCCGACATCCCATTCTAAATCCATAGGTAATAGTATAGAGTTTCCCCTCCCTGTGCAGCCGAAACAGCTTCCACTCTTCATACTACTCTTCGTTTCTTTTGTAGTGATGTTTTTTAGTTACACAACCTTTTCAGACTTTTTCCTTTAGTGAACTCTAGGAAACAGTCTTAAAACACCTCCACAAACCCCCCAAAAAAAAAAAAAAAAAAAAAAAGATACTACAAAGAACAATAGTACTCACCTTTGAACCACTGAAAATGCTGGCAATAGCCTCCTGGCAGGTCTGTACTGCTCCATCTCCATTAAACTCCAAAGCAACAACTGACCCTAAATAAAACAGAAATAAATTATACACATTACATATATTTTGGTGGATGACTTTGTATTGCTAACCATTCTCTGATGCCAGTCTTACCATAATTTTTTATATAAAAATATTTCACCTGAACAATCCAATTCAAATGTCCACCTCCTATTAGGCTATATGGTCACATCTGAGATTTTCATCATACAATGATAGCTAATGGGGTTTAGCAAAGCCCCCAAAGGCTCCCTACACACCTGAATTTGCTTTGTTTGTGTGCGCGTGTTTTTTTTGTTTGTTTTTTAATACTAAGATGCCATAGAAGCAGTTTGCATTCTTTTACGTACCACATACAATTTCTGGGTTTTTCTTAAAGGATAACTGTCACATTTAGACCCTAATTTCAGTTTTCATATATGTAGTTACTAATATGATAATATACCTGAATCAATAACTATTAGACTTACTTACCCCTTATTTAATAAGATTCAGCCCTTAGCAACCAGTCTGCATAAAACTGAAATTTCACTATTCTGTTAAAATGGCCGCCCTCAGCCCTGAGGCTAATCCATAGGATGCCTGCAGTGAAGTTAGTGAAGACCAGCTCTGTATATGGGGATTTGCAGTAAAGTTCCCAGGTCTGGCTGAAGCCTATAGTCCTCCTACAAGCTCTCCTCTTATCAGATAAGGCTGTCATTTATACACTGGGCTCTACATCGTCCTTCACTACTAAGGGAGTGTCTGCCAAGCAGAGGCATGTGGAGAAGTTCACACACACAGCCCAGCACTGTTATCTCCTGTCAGGAAGAACCTGGCTTTTTATACATTCCCTTACATAGCTGACTCACTATCAGTTCCCAGTGCACGCAGCGTGCTCCGTCCTCTATCTGGTAGACGGAAGGAGCATAGCAACCTGATTTTATCTCAGGTAACAATAGCCAATACTGGGGACTTTTAGGTGGCTTTTAGGGGTTATTTATTTAAGAATCAGAAATTAAAACAGGGCCAACAAGGTAATATTAATCACCAGAATCCAATAGTAAAAAAAAAAAAATTTGAAAGTTATACTTTAATGGCATTCTTCCTCTATAGAGAAGGAGATTTTAAAACGTCGAGGGGGGGGGGGGAATTTAAACGACCCTTTTTGACTCATCCGCAAGTATATTTAAAAAAATAAAATAAAACCAAAAAAAAACAAAACTAAGAAAAGTTGCATATCCTGCATTTTATATTTCCCCATAGACTTTCATCTAGAAAGAAATTAAAAAAAATAGCTGCAGTTGGAACAAAAATAAAATAAAATTGGATCTCCTATGAGCTTAAGAATGAAAGGGCTAAATTTCCTTTACTGTGTTTCGCTGAACATCCATTTGCCGATAGTGTGTGCTGACTTACTGCTCATGACTGCGGATAGTCTCACAACGCTATCTGTACATCCAGTTTTCTTTTAAGGGTTATTCTCATGTCAAAAAGTCATTTAGCACCACATACCCCTTAAAGTTTTCCCAGCACAGTAACGCTCCCAAACTACTCACTGTGCAGAGAACTTGAGCACCGCACCATGTAGATGGGGCCATACTGCAGGTCCCCGCGTTGCTGCTAGTTGGGAGCGCCACTGTGCAGAGAAAACTTTGAAAGGTACACAAGGTATTACAACTAGAAACGCCATACCATTTTCCAATAAAGGCAAAAACTCGGTGGCTCGTTCTTTAAACACTCTTTTTGCGTCTTCTGGTTTCATTGGAACTTCTTTAGTCTGAATGAGTGATAAACCCTTGCCGATCATCTGTAAATTATGATATTAGGACACAGTTAAAACCAAAATTTATGCAAATTACTAAATGCTTCAAGAATGTAAAGGGTTTGTCCAGTTTCCGAAGGACAGATGCGAACCACCGCAAGTTAAGAATGTATTTTAAGGTGTTATCCCTAGGATATGCCACCAATGTCAAATAGGTGCTGGTCCCAGAGGTGGGACTCGCACCTTTCTCTAGAACAGGGCCCCCAAAGTGAACAAGGGTGCACCACACAAGTGCAGCATGCCCTCCATTCACATCTATGGGCGTACCGAAAATAGCTGTGCGCCAACTCTCCATTCACTGCAATGGGAGTTCCAAAAACAGCCAAATGCACTTGCTCTGCTATGTCAGAACTCCACATGAACGATGTGCTCTCCTTCGCCTTGTGGGCCCCATTCTAAAGCTAGTCCCAAATGACAGCCCCTTTAAACTAGTCATTTGCATATGAATTTAAAGCACTTTTTCTCCAGAATAAAGCAATGGATTGGTAAGTGAAAGATATCATTACATTCAGCGGAGCTGACCCTACAAAGTATTGTGCCTAGTTTACCACTGAATTTCCTGGTGACAACCTCCCTTTAAGGCAATACCTTGTAATGATACTTTCAGATATGATCCAAGATGAAGCTATTTTTAAAAGGTAATATATAATATTAGGGAACCAGTATTGCTCTTGTCAAGCTCAGCCCCAATCACTTCCATAGGGCTGAGGTCCAACCAATACCCATGGACAGGAGAGGGAGGGTACAGATGGCGCTCTCTATAGTAAGTACATTTAAAATCTCATGAACACTTTCTTTAAAGAACCTGCGTCCAGTTTTCATTAGTATCTGTAGCCATTTACCTCATCAATCATCTTTCTGGCATTTGCTATGGTATAATCTCCAGCAAAGAAAACCACCAAGCAGGACTCATCGCTTTTCTTCTGTCTCTGTCCCCACGTGACGGGGACTATGCTCCTGTTAACATCCATCGAAACACGTACAGCTTTCAGTTCCTCACTGTCGGGTAGCGGGACATAATCCTGGATTTTACAATCACTGGGAAGAAGACTCCAGTTGGTCTCTCCAGACACTGGGGTGAAATCATGGATGTTGCTCCATGTGTTGTTGAAGATACTCAAACCAGCATCCTTAAACTGGGCGGCCAGTTCTGGATAATAGATCTGGAAACAGCCAAACTTCATGCCAGTGGAGGATTCTATGATGGGCTGAGTAGTACAGCTCAAGAATATGTCCATTTTCCTGCAGTCCCGTGTGCGAAACTGCTGGCAGGCCACGATACATTTACAGTCCTTACAGTCCCGGAAGAACACGCTGCCTTTAACAGGCCCTAAGAAGATGCGGCAGTTTGTACAGTCATCAATGGTGATGGTAGCGGAGTGGTCAAAAATATAGATGTTACAGTTCTCACATTCCTGGATGACAAATTGTTGGCCCGCAACTTTATCCGGCAGCCGTCCTACCGTTTCCTCTTTGAGGCCGTTGAACATGTAGTCCTTTGGGTCCACCTGTGGGTCGTAAATTGGCAATATTTAGTTCATGCTGAATTTCAATCTTTCAGATTAAAAGGACAATATACACACAAGCATCAAGTATAAAAATAAAGCATCAAATAAAGAGTGTATATTGTAAAAATGCAAATCTAACAGTATCAGAGTATACTGTACACAATGTAATACTTTCCAGTCCAGGAGGAGAAGCCCTTTACACTGCCATCATCAGCTGGCTGCAGGGGTTTAACCACCCAGACCCACAACGATCAGTAGATCACCAGGGCAGCAGCATTCTGTAACCCTGGGAACACACTTCGCGTGTTCCCAGGGCGCGCATATGACGCGCGCTTCTGCCGCGAAGTGGCTGTTTTATGGAAGCGCGCGTCATATGCGCGCTCCCATAATAGAATATGGGTTGGATCGCGCGTGCTGCCGCGCGATAGTCGTCCGCGCTGTAAAACGCCGACATGTGAACCATGCACATAGGGATGCATGGCTTTTCACATGTATGACCGCGCTGAAAAACGCTCAGGTGTGTTCCCAGGGTAAGGGTGCACTTACACACTGCAGAATTCTGTAACTGATCTGTCACCAGGTTTTAGCATGTTAAGCTGTCACCATTGCCATGTATAATATGGGCGTTACTGGGCTCGAGAGAAGTAGAATAAGGCCCCTTTGGGCACCTTGGAGGTTCATTTGCATAACACAAAATGACACCATGAAATGAAGAAAGAAGACCACAGCAGGAAAGAAGCTAGTTTCTTGTACATGGCAATGGTGACAGCTTAATATGCTAAAACCTGGTGACAGATTCCTTTTAAAATCTTTTCCATGGGGTGGCAAGAATGAGCATTTCTGAAAGCCTCCTTCAGATGAATGGAGCCGATTTTCAGCTGTGGGAAATTCAACAAAATCCCCAGGGTGAGAAGACAGCCCAAGAGTTATACCAGCCGAGCGTTGTGGGATCTTCTCCTTGGAACTGAATCACTAGATGAAGTAAGAGCAGATTCGTTCAGGACCATATTAGTTAGGTCACGTACACTTCTGTAAAACTTCCAATACAACATAAGGTGAAAATCCAATATGGGGAACACTATAATACTCCAATCATACAGGTATAATGTAAACATGTATAATAAACCGTCCGTCCCAAGATCACAGGCTGCAAGAGACTGCGTTATATCCTGTATACACATACAGTACCTTTGGTTTGTCCTCCGTTTCTCTCCATTTTGAAGACCATTTATTTTTCTCACAATAAAACTAAATAAATCAATAAGTCAATGAAAAAAAAACAAATATTGCTTATTTAGCCCCCTAAAGGGGACCTGTCACCTCTCATGACAAGTCTGTTTTAGTAAATACTTGCATTCCTCATGTAATAATTCTGGAACATCAATTCTTATCACTATGCTGTACCATTCCTTTATTATTCCTGCTAGAAGTTATAAATTACTAGCAGCTTGTAGTGAAGGTCCAGCTGAGTGTTACCAGTTGGAGGTGTTCCCCTGCACAGCCCAACACTGGCAGCACTGATTGGATAGTGTCAGGCCGCATCACACCCAGTTGGCCCTACACTGCAAACGGCTGGCAAATCACAACACAATAAATGAATGGTACAACATACAGTTACATGGAAAGATGCTCCAAAATTGGTATTACACTGGCAATGCAAGAAGTTGCAAAAAGATATGTAAGAAGTATTTCACTACAACTTTAAAGTGAACCAGTCACCTCTCCTGACATGCATGCATAGCTACATGCATCCCCCATGTAATAACAATTCTGGAACATCTATTCTTATTGCTCTATGTTGTGCCGTTCCTTTATTATTTCTACCAGAAGTTATGAATGAATTGCAAGCAGTCTGCAGTAAGGGTACAGAGGGGTGTTACTAGTTGGGGGTGTGTACCTGCACAGTCCGACAATGGCAGCACTGACTGGATAGACGGGGACTTTCCTTCTCCCTGGCTGTGTGCGCAGACAATCATAGCGCTCGGCTCGCAGCGAGGGAGAGGAAAACCACTCCCCAGGCAAAAGACAAGTCCCCGCCTCATACAAAGAATCGCCGCATGTGAAAACTAACGGGAACCGGAGTAGATGAACCGGGGGTTATTTTGGAAAAAAAATAAAAATATGTTGCCTGAACCTCAGAGGGGGCCGCCCAGGAAGGCAGTGTAAGTATTTCACTACCTCAATCCTAAGTGAAAGGTCCTCTTTAACAATGAAGAGGGTGCAGTGCTCCGACGAATGCCATGACCCCTTCTTAAGGGTAGGACGTTAATCGGTTGCAATGAATTGTACTGACATAATGCCGTCAGTATAATTCATTACAGCAGAGATCGATCAGGAACCCACAGCATTATAGACCATTATAACGCCATCAGGTAATGTTACAGGAGCATTGGTCGGGCAGGGAAGAAAAGCGTCTGCAAAGAGCTGGTTTCCTGGAGTGAACAAAGTCTTAAAGGGGTTATCCAGGAACTGATAATCAAGGCTTATTCTAAGCATAGGTCATCATTATCAGATCGGCGGGGGTCCAAGTCCCGGCAACCCCGCCGATCAGCTGTTTCAGGGAGCTGCCGCCCCGGCAGATTTCCAAGCACAACAACATAAAGTGGCAGTGCAGCTCTGCCCCATTGACTTGAATGGAGCTGAGCAGCAACTAGGTATTCATGGAGGGCCGGCTTCTTCTAACAACTGAATGGCGAGGGTCCCAGAGGAAAGGTCATCAATAGAAATTCCCAGATAACCCCTTTTACTAATAGCAAATAACATACGACTAGGAGTGAGTTCTAGCTTCAGATTTAGACATGAGAATGCACCTACTGAGCTAGTTTGGCAGCCATCCTCCATACATACACCCAGATTAGTCTTTGCACAGTTCCCAAAGCTTTATCCTCGGCATCGCTGTTCCCTTCCAGACTCACAAAGACAACATTCACCGACTCAGGCTAAACTAAGAATATTCCTGTAGATTTTCTTACTTTGAATCATCAAATATCCGGCATACAAAGCAGGCAAAGAGAAACCTTATGTTTCATAGGGCTTACAGACATTTTATGTACATGGACTCAGGAAGGAGATACAAATGGAGGCCGCTCTACATCACGACTCCCACCTATCAGGCAGTTATGGCTCCAAGGCTGAACACATTGATGACACAGATTTTCATATATTAATAACTTGATTACCTTTGTCTCTCAAGTCTAAAAACGTGACGCCAGATTTAACCCTTTCGAAACTGCCCCGTGCAGTTAGCACGAATATAAATGTTGGCAGCGCGACTTTAGTGCCAACAGATTAAAGCTCCTTCTCCTGAAATCTAGCTGGAGCAGGTCACGGTCCCTGGCTGTCAATGACTTGTACTTAGTGATGATATGGCCCCCACAGACCCCTGATCTCAACATCATTGAGTCCGTCTTGGATTACATGAAGAGACAGAAGGATCTGAGCAAATCTACATGCACAGAGGATCTCTGTTTAGTTAAACAAGATGTTTGGATATATTTACACTTCCATTTTATTTTTTCTCAGTGTTTTCCCAAGCCTGCCTAAAACATTTGCACAGTACTGTTTTATGGGAAAAGATTCAGCAAAAGGAGTTTTCCAGGAGTACAATATTGATGGCCTGTCCTTTAAGAGAGATCATCAATATAAGATCAGGGGGGTCTGACTTCGGGCAGCCCCGCTATTTAGCTAGTTAAAAGGGAGCCTGCTCATGCCATACATTATACAGCAGCCCAGGTCCATTCACTTTAATGGGCTGAGCATGCAATGTGACAGATGACAGTGACATCACTGGTCTAGGGAAAGACAGCGGTACTCAAAGGAACATAGAATGAAAGATTTCAATTTCATGTTAAAGGGGTTATCCAATACTATAAAAATGTCCCCCATATGCCGGGCCCCTCACAGTGAATATACCTTACCCCACTCCCTGCGCCGCTCCTGGTCCCCGCACCGCAACTTCTCCGATGTTGGGGGGCAGCCAATGGCAGGCGGGGGATGAGCCTCCCTAGCATTGCGCGAGCTGGGTAAGTATATTCACTGTGAGGGGATTGGATAACCCCTGAATCATTTCTTACAAAACTGCAGATTGGACTAGATTTTCCCGGTGACAGGTTTGCATTAATGCTGATTTATAAATTGTCTAACCACGCAGATTGGTGTATCGTAACGGTCTGTAGAAAACCAATTACACCTATGAGTACTACAATAGCACCAATTCCGTAATGTTACCAAAAGAGAAGGCAAAAAGTGTTTAAATAAGTTTATGACATATGAGAAGATACAGCAGCATTAAAGTGTACCTGCCCAAATAGCAGGGTGACGGGAGGAGCCCAAAGCTGCCGATTGTGGAGATGCCGGGTGTCAGACCCCCGATGATCTGATATTGAAAATCTATCCTGAGGATTGGTCATCAGTATCTGTTGCCCGCATAAGCCCTTTAAAGGGAATTTGTCACTGCTGCTCTCATTTTTATATCTCAACCACTCCAGCACAGGGCGATGAGTCCATTCATGAGATCACGGCTCTCCCCACCCACCCACCTCTGAATGATGGGTTTTTTCCATATGAATCAGCAGCAGGTGGGCGGCGAAAGCCAGGAGCTCATAAATATGAGGGCTGGTTCGGCATGCGCTGGAGATGTTCAATACAAGATTTTGGAAAAATGTCTGAGTCAATTAAAGAAAGTGACCCAGCATTTTTCTAAGGCCTCTTTCACACTTGCTTTCTGAGGATCCGGCAGGCACTTCCGTCCCGCCGGATCCGTCAGAACGCAAGTCGCCTGAAAGCATTAGAAGACTGATCAGGATCCTGATCAGTCTTCGAAATACTTTGAGGTTACCATGGCAGCCAGGACGCTATTAAAGTCCTGGTTGCAATAGTAGTAGTGGGGAGCGGTATACTTACAGTCCGTGCGGCTCACAGGATGCTCCTGAATGACGTCAGAACGCCCCATGCACATGGATCATGTGATCCATGCGCATGGGGCGCCCTGACGTCACTCTGGAGCGCCCCGGAAGCCGCACGGACTGTAAGTATACTGCTCCCCCGCTCCCCACTACACTTTACCATGGCAGCCGGGACTTTAGCGTCCTGGCTGCCATGGTAACCATTGAGAAAAAGCTAAACGTCGGATCCGGAGATGCGCCGAAACGACGTTTAGCTTAATGCCGGATCTGGATTAATGCCTTTCAATGGGCATTAATTCCAGATCCGACGTTACGGCATGTCTTCCGGATTTTTGGACGGAGACAAATCCGCAGCATGCTGCGGTTTTGTCAACATCCAAAAAACGTTCACGTACTGAACGGAAGACATCCTGATTCATCCTGAACAGATTTCTCTCCATTCAGAATGCATTAGGGAAATCCTGATCAGTATCTTTCCGTCCTAGAGCCCCGAGGACGGAACTCTAGACTCTAGGACGGAAAGGGAAAACGCATATGTGAAAGGGGCTGAAGGAGACCTGTCGTTATTTTATGTTACCCTTGGTTAGGACACCATAAAACTGGTGACAGATTCCCTTTAATATAATGGAGCACACGACGCTTAGATGGTACAAGGTTGTTAAAAGGGTTATCCGAGACAAAAAAAAAAAAAAAAAAAAAAAAAACAACCCACCACATTTCCCCATATGCCCAGGCCCCTCACACCGATTCTACTTACCTGGCTCCCCACCACTGCTTCTCCCAGTGCATGGATGAAACCATCCAGTGTCAGGGGGAGGACAGCCAATGCCAGGCGGTGACAGGGCTGAGTCTCCCATGATGCTAGGGAGCCGTCTGCCATTGGCTTATTCGCCCCCGACACTGAATGTTGCACGGGGAGAAGCAGTGGTGGCCGTGTGGGGAGCCAGGTAAGTAGAATTAGTGTAAGGGGCCCGGGCACATGGGGAGCATTTTTTTTTTTGTCTCGGATAACCCCTTTAATGGTCAGTAGAGCCCCTCCTCTTTTGGCCAGAGTTGGGATGCTTTACATTGACTACAAGTCACCGTTCTGGAGAACCCTGCCCCTCAACTCAAGCTTCTGCCAAGCCATTACTTCCAAGTACAGTTATTGTGAGTCACCCGGGGGTCTACATAGGAAACGCTACTTCGCACACATAGCATGTCATTTACACTGGATTTACAGAGATTCCAGTAGGTTATTAATTGTGGGGAAAGCACAAGTCAAAATGTAGGATACAAAATCACGTACAACGTGCACCAACTAAATAATAGGATCAGCAGCAAAAAATTCCGGTTCTTTCCGATGCCTCACACTTTCAACATGTTTTTTGAACATATTTAGATCTAGGTGTGTCCAGGGAACACATGACTAAGTCTCATTTACAGTACTTCTGCTTTTCTCAAAGGGGAAATGACAGAAATTTAGTCATGACAAGTAACGTTTAAAGGGTTATTCTGAGCCGGTCCACAGGATAGGTGCAGGTCCCATCTATCTCAAGAACGAGACTTGGCTACTTTGGGAACACACTGTATGCTAATGGAGGCATGTTGGCTTTCTCTGGGCTTGTAACGGACCAAACTGGCTCATGTGAGGACTTCTACCAGCTATTATGGGTGATAGTGCAGCCCTTTAGAATAGCATCTTACGAAAGGAGAGGTGTCACCTATGGGTTTTTTCTGCTAGTTAAAACCAGATAGCGACACATATCCTTTTTAAAAACTGTTTTTATTTTTTGATTGTAGATTTTTTTATTCCATTTCCTGAACATGATTATGGGGGCTGCCATCTTGCCTTTCGAGCTGTTATGCCATAGACATAATGGACTGGAGGGGATCCACTGACTGCTATGGGAGAGTTTTCTAGGCATGCTCTGTCACTTGTGCAGAGGTCATTGTACCATGACAGTCACCTATTGTGAAAGGTGGATCCTGTGTATCTATATACGTGTTGTCTCATTGTAATCCTGCCTGTTATGATGATGATGATGTATAGTCTTGTGTGCACGCAGTCTTACCCATGGGGCCTCAATGCGCTTAGCTGGCTGATTCAACAAGGGAGGAAAAAGAAGAAGGCATAATACTTTACCATGGGCCGCAAAGGCCTAGAGAATAAAGGCACCTATACCAGAGACCAATTTCCTAGCACTTATCAAAGGGAGAATCAAGAAAAACGGAGGGAAGGTAAGGGGATCTCAAAGGTTCAGACGAGATATAGAGAATATGAAGAGAACAAAATTAATAAACGCGAGGAAAATGTATATTTAAAATAGATGGGACATTACCAACCATGAATTTATAGACTAAGATTTAGGGAAAAAAACTAAATTATATGAACCAAAAATAAGTGTTACATAGAAAGATCAAACGCCTGTTTGAAAAGTAAGGTTTTCAGTGCACGTCTGAATGAGAAAAGATTGGGGATCATTTTCAGGGCCAGAGGTAGGTGGTTCCAAAATCTGGCCCCTTGAGCCGAAAAGGATCTAGCTCCACGTCTGATCTTATTAACTTGAGGGATGTTAAAATTCGCAGAGTTACTAGACCTTAATGTCCTCAACGGGGCGTACCTGGTGAATTCATGTCGCAGATACAAGGGCCCCCACACCGTGGAACACCCTATGCATGAAGCATTCAATCTTGAACATCACCCGTTGTTGGACGGGGAGCCAGTGCAAGGCTTTAAGAGAGGGAGTGATATGCTCTCGGCGGGCAACACCCGTTAGTAGCCTTGCTGCGGCATTCTGCACAAGTTGAAGTCTAAGCAAGTTCTTCTTAGGGAGTTCCATGTACAACGCATTACCATAGTCCAACCGACTGCTGATCACTGCTCCGACCAAGGCTTTCCTGAGAGGGGACTCAATGTATTTTAAGATCCTCCTCAGAAGTTTCAGCTGGTAGTGGCAGGTACTGACCACCTGATTTATCTGAGGAGCCAGGGTTAATCTGGAGTCCAAGAACACTCCCAAGTCCCTGACCTGGATGGCTGTCTCAGGGACAGGTCCAAAAGACAATGGCCATTGGGGTGCTGAGGGTGTAATTTTCTGGTCACTGAATGTAATACATTCAGTTTTGGTGCCATTAAGCTTTAAATAATTGGCACTCATCCAGTGATCCATCTCCAAGAGACATACGGCCAGATCGACTTGATCAACTGTACCTTTGGCAAGCCTAAAGTACAGTTGTGTATCATCTGCATAAACATGAAACTGAAGATTGTGGCTCCTGATGATATCAGCCAATGGTCTCCAATAGATGTTGAACAAGACTGGAGATAGTGCCGAGCCTTGTGGTACTCCACAGGACAGTGGGAGATCGGCTGAGTAGAATACCCCCAGCTTCACTCGTTGTACCCTGTCCTGGAGAAATGAGAACATCCATGCCAAGGTCTTTCCATCTAGTCCGGCTACCACTTTCAACCGGTTCAGTAACACTTGATGAATAGTGTAAAAAGCAGATGAAAGGTCCAGATGGACTAGGACCACAGAGTCGTTCTGGTCTAATGCCATCAGTAGATCGTCTTGGACATTGACCAGAGCGGTCTCAGTACCCCTTCCAGGTCGGAATCCCGACTGGAAGTCGTCAAGAATGTGATTGGCCTCCAGATATCCCTGTAGTTGTGCAACAGCCTCCCTCTCGCCTATCTTTACAGCGAACGGCAGTCCCGAAATCTGTCTAAGGTTACTCAGATCAGTCACAGGTAGCGTCGGTTTCTTAGGCAGGGGCGTTACCACTGCCTGCTTCAGAATAGCCGGCACCTGACCGCTGGAAAAAGAGCCATTTATAACGTCTCGAATGTATAGTGCCATTGCAACCGCATAATGAGATGACTGCTTCAAAGTGATCTACACAGAACAAGAACTGCAGGAATTTTTTTTTTTTTTTTTACTATAGACTGACATATAGTTTTTTAGTGGCTAACAAAGTTAAACTTTATTTTAAAATATATATATTTTTTTTAATTTTAGAAAATTTAATATATATAATATACAGGTGTAACTCGAAAAATTTGAATATTGTGCAAAAGTTAATTTATTTCAGTAATGCAACTTAAAAGGTGAAACTAATATATGAGAGAGACTCATTACATGCAAAGAGAGATATTTCAAGCCTTTATTTGTTATAATTTGGATGATTATGGCTTACAGCTTATGAAACCCCAAATTCTATTAGGGTGAATGATCAAGAGATCCCAGGTTCTAGCCCCCTAAGGAGGCTGAAAGGTATAATATTATATATATTTATTATTTTATTTTTTTTATTAAAAGTTTAAATCACCCACCTTTAAAAAAAAAAATAAAAAAAAATAAAATGTAAAAATAAACATAACAGGTACGGCCACATCCAAATTTTATTAAAATATAAAAATATTTTTCTTGCGCGGTGTACGTATGGAACAGAAAAAAAATAAAATAAAAACACACAATTTGCCATTTTTGTTCACCTTATGCCCCCAAAAAACTAAATAACAGTGATCAAAAAGTTGTACATACCCCAAAAAGGTAGCATCTGTATTGGCTCCCATGAGCTGAAGTTATTACTTTGTGAAGTCTTACGAGACTTCACATAATAACTTTAGAAATTGATTTATAATGTAAAAAAACATTTCCCGAACTCAGGTTCGTTTCCAAGTGGTACCTCGGAACCGAACCCGAGTTCGGGAGATGTTTTTTTTACAGTATAAATCAATTTCTGAAGTTATTATGCGAAGTCTCGGGAGACTTCACAATACTGTACAGAGCGCTCACTCCATACAGTATTGAAATAAAGTTTTATGCGAATCGACTTCGGATGTTTTATCCAAAGTCGATTAGCTCATCCCTAATCACCATAATCGTATTGAGCCACAGAATAATGACGTCATGCCATTTTTAGCACACAGTAAAAGCATTGTGTTTTTTATTTTCCTATTTAAAATATTCCTATCAGTGATTAACAGCCATCCCTGTATACACAGTCATAGAGGAAATGCTGTCAGTCACTGATAGGACCGCATCCTTGTCTTCAAAGCCCAGAACGAGCAGGGATATAAATGCATAAATAGAAGTTATACTGAATCTTTTCCCACAAACCCATGTATCAGTCTGCTCAGCTCCTCCTGCCTGCAGTTCAGACACCCTGTTTAACGTGACAGGTTCCCTTTAAAGGGTGTAAGGCTTCTGGCCTTTGTAATGACAACCCCTGGTTGTCCTCCTCTGTCCCCTAAAACATAAAAAAAAAACAAAAAAAAAAAACAAAAAAAAAAAAAAAACACACTGACCACCACTGGGTTCTGGGATGCTTCTGGTTCCCACAGGACCAGGAAGAGGCTTGGTCCGGTGATCGCTGTGGCCATCACAGGCATCAGCTTTAACGGTACACCACTGCTGTCAAGTAGTGTTCAGGCTGCCGAGTCCTATGACTGGCCGCAGCGGTCACAGAACCAAGCAGCTTCCTGGTCCTGTATGGACCAAAAGCAACCCGGAACACATCTGCCCTGGGACCGTGGACAGGTGAGTGGGTATTTTTAAGTTTAGGAGCTTCCCAGCTCTAAGGCTAGACAACCCCTTCAGAACAATTGATCAGCAGAGTGTCTTGAGTCGACCTCTATCAATCTAATATTGATGACCTATCCTGAGGCCATCAATATTCTGTACCAAAAAAAAACTCTTTAGGCTGGCGTCACACACAGCTTAAGCCACAACCAAAAGTGGGTTGAAAGGTAATGTGAAACACATGGGAGGACTTTACTTCTCCTTCTTACTGGATCCACTTCTGGATTTGGCTGAAAAAAACTGTATCAAAAACTAAAACTAAAAATCTGTGTCTGTGTGACATCACCCTTAAAGGGGTGGTCCACACCCTCACAGATCAGCTTTTCTGCAGTAGCTTTGTCCACTGTGCAGTAAATGGAGCTGGTTACTATTGAAGTGGCTGCAGTAACCAGCTCCGTACACAGCTCCATCCATTGTGTAGTGGAGTGCTGGAGCTACTACAGAACAGCTGACTGCTGGGGGTGAGGGGTATGGACCCGACTATCGGAAATTGATGGTCTATCCATTTTAGGCTACTTTCACACTAGGGTTTAAGTTTTCCGGTATTGAGATCCGTCATAGGGTCTCAATACCAGAAAAAAATGCTTCAGGTTTGTCCCCATTCATTGTCAATGGGGACAAAACTGAACAGAACGTAGTGCTCCAAAATGCATTCCGTTGCGTTCCCAAACCAGAGAGCAAACCTCAACATGTTGTATTTTGCTTCCCGTCCTGGGATGCGGAGCAATCTATGGGGAGGGGAGCGTGTTTTTAAGGCCTCTTGCACACGGAGCGGCATTGATCATGTGCAGGGGAGCGCACAGCATCATAGGTTACTGTGATACTGTGCACATCGGGCCGCCTATTATCGGGGCTATTGTCCTGTACTCATAACATCATATGAGTGCGGGATAATAGTCCAGCGGGCGGCCCGACGTGCAAAATATCACAGTAATCTATGATGCTGTGCGCTCCCCTGCACATGATCAATGCCGCTCCAGGACATATGGCCCGCGTATGGACTGTATGTCTCGGAGGGCATCAGTATGGAGCACCAGGGGCATCACTGGTGCGGTGCGCAAACAACATGAGCCCACCTCCTGGTGCTCCAATGTCTCATATGCATAAAAAAAAAAAAAAAAAAAAAACACTTACGTTGGTGCGGATCCGTCTGTTTATTTGCACAGATGGATCCGCACCTATAATGCAAACGTTTGTATCCGTTCAGTACGGATCCGTTTGCATTAGTTAAAAGAAAAATGACAAAGTCCAAAATGGATCCGTTTTGAATTACATTGAAAGTCAATGGGGAACGGATCCGTTTTCAAATGCACCATATTGTGTCATTGAAAACGGATCCGTCCCCATTGACTTACATTGTGATTCCAAACGGATCCGTTAGGCTCCGCCTCTTCAGACGGACACCAAAATGCTGCATGCTGCGTTTTGGTGTCCGCCTCCAAAACAGAATAGAAGCGGAACGGAGCCGAACTGATGCATTCTGAACAGATCCTTACCCATTCAGAATGCATTGGGGCTGAACTGATCCGTTTTGGACCGTTTGCGAGAACCATGAAGCGGATCTCACAAACGGAATCCAAAACACTAGTGTGAAAGTACCCTTACTCAGCTGGATCCACTGGTTTATTAGGGTTGCTTCTGGTGACAGAGCCTCTTTAAACTGTTCCTGGCGCCCTGCAGTTGACATACACAGTATCCTGAACAAATCTGTATGTCCATTGATGTTCTGAGTTTCTGGAAAACATCTTTGGATTCGATTCACATGCAGAACAGTTGAAGTCCCCAAGTGGTGGTCCCGATGTCATCGGTGCCCAGGGTCTTCCAACTGAACCGAGCGCCGCAGCTCTCCACCTCCTTCTGGTCCTGACGCCAGTAAGCCGCTGGTTGTAATGACAAGCTCCACTCACTTGCTTGTTATTACACCACCGATCCACAGGAGGCGACACAGTGTAATGACCAGGAACAGCCTCCTCTTCAAACAGCTGATCGGCGAGGGTGCCGTGTCAGACACCCACCAATCAGATATTGATGACCTGTCCTGAGGATAGCGCATCCACATCAATCACTGCACAACCCCTTTAACTCATTTGCATATGAATTATAAGACTTTCGGGGGTCAGAATCTCAACAAACGGACATATGTTCGGGACACTGTGTATATGTCATCTACAGGGCACAGGCTGCGGTGACAGCTGCAGGTCACAAGATTTCAGACAGTTCAGTGTGTGGGACTACAGTGGTCACTCAGGAGTTAAAAATCAATAAAAAAAAGCTAAACCAAATGGAGGTGTAGCAACTGATGGATCCCTCCAGATACAGGCAGCACCAGGACACACCTAGATTCGTGCATCACCAGTCAGGGGCCACAGCTTAGAGCCCATGGGCTGGTCAGTCAGTGCTCACCTTCTCCCTCTTATCCCAGCTGTACTGCTTGCTCTCCCCTCCATCCACTTGCTGAAGCTGCTCTCCGTCTGCAGGCTCCTTACAGCTTTCCTTCCGCTTAGCTTGTTTGGAAAAGCAACACCCCATCTCAAAGCCAAGGGAAGGTAAGTCAGGGGGTAGGTAGGTCCGGGATACTCTCCTAAACCGAGACGTCCACTTCCAGTCAGCGCCGTACCCACTACATGGACGAGCAGCGCGTGCACGCTGGATTAGACGCGGGAGCGCGCACGCACACCGCCTATACCGCTGCCCAGCAACAGCTCTGTACAGCCTTGTAAACGGCCGTGCACGTCTATTGGTTGAGCGGAAATTCCTGCTGTCAACGATGTTTTTTTTTTTTACACTCAGCTTTATTAACAACAGTAGCAGGATAAATCGCTATTAGTGCTGCTCTGCTTCTGTCATCTACTGTTAGTCTGTGTACAGATACTATAGGTTACAGATGTCAAACCCAGGGCCCTCCAGCTGTTGTAAAACTACAACTCCCAGCATGCTCTGATAGCTGTAGGATGTCCTGACATAATGGGAGTTGTAGTTTTTCAACAGCTGGACGGCCAGGGTGCTAGAAAAGCATTATTTTATCTGTCCTTCTGCTGTTATCATTCATGCAGGGGTATTACACGTCTGCATAACTTTCCCACAGAGAAAAGCATATTTTATCTAAAACGTGGAGCACCTACCAAAAGGCCTATTCACACACAGCAGAATTCTTGCATGTGAAAGGGGCTTGCAGAAATCCATGAGCGTTTTTGGGAAATTGACGCATTCAGTTGAATGGAACTGAGGGAAATTTCAGGAACAATTTTGCATTGTGTAAATATAACCTAAGGCCTTGTTCACACTCTCATGTTTGTGTATATTGGTCAGTATTAGCCCAAACCAGTAATGGATTCAATAGAAATGTGTGAATCCTTCCATGTAGAACCCACTCCTGGTTTTGGGTTATAAAATGCTAACCCCATGAGCTTGGCCTGTCTTTTCCCAATAAATGATGAAATCTGCAGCACTCTTCAATTGGTGAGAATAATCCAGTAGCTCTATTTAGGCAGCATACAGATGCGACGTTTCGACTACAACAGTCTTTATCAAGCAATGCCTTATATACAAGTGACAAGCTTTTATAACCCAAAGTGCAATATGATTGGTGCCACCCCTATATCGGGGGGCGTGAATATAAAAGTACCAAAGTCAAAAAGCATCCATTTCTAAATACCTATTACATACAGCCTATAACGTAGGCGAATCTTATCTCATTTCACGTGCGTCCCTGCTCCACAGTGCTGGCGTTCTCATAATGGAGTCATACGGCGTATTACCATTGTAACTGCGCATGCGTCGCGCTCCACATAGATCCAACTTAGCAGTGTTTTTTTTTGCGACCTCTGTTCTGTTTTTTTTTGCGGATCCGATGGTTTCCTATTCATTTCTATGGATCCGTTAAAAATGCAGATGCCTCTTCCGTTGCCTATCCGCTGTCCGCATTTCACGTCCGCAAAAAAAATATGGAATGTCCTATTCTTGTCCGCAAAAAACGGTTTGCAGACCCATAGAAGTCAATGGGTCCGCCAAAAATGCGGATGACCAACGGAAGCCATCCGTTGGTCATCCGCATCCATTTTTTTTGCGGATGGTTGCTTGGAAACCAGGGCACTTGTACAGGTACTTTAAGAAACTGGTTCAAGCCTTCCGGTTTTTTTTTGCGGATCCGCAAAAAAAAATTAAAGACACACAGAAACACAACCTACAAAATTTGCGGACACACGGAACGGATGTGGATGTGAAAAAAAAGGAAGACGGATCCGCGATTTGCGGACAGCAAAAAACAACTGTCGTGTGCATGTAGCCTTAATCACATATTAAGCGATCCTACCCATGGTAAAACAGCCATGCTCATAATACATGCCCCTTTGGTCACATGATCGGAACCTCCAATTGAAAATCCACATTGTTGTGATGTAAGTTGTTGCCGGCAGGAATAACGTGATGAATGTTTACTGTTGCTAAGCAGCAATAACGCTAATCTAAGATAAGGAGTGCTCCCCTTGTGCTGCCCAGACCATTTTTTCAAATTTAAGCACAATGTTTCACAATTAAAATTTTTAATAATTGATGGAGCTCCAAAACCCCGAAGTGGAGGAAACCGCGAAGAAACTTGAATTAAAGTGGATCCACAAACTAGAGACCTTGGAGCCCAAAGGGCTGAATAGGGATTTTGGACTTGGCATTTTCTTGTAAGTGTCACCTACTGTATATATGCGCTGTCTACTTCTCTTTTATGTGTGACTCTTTAAGTTTTGTGCCCAACAATATACTGTTGTGAAGTTTTATTAGTCATCCATTTAATTTGCTTTTTCTCTTTCCTTTTGTTAAAGACGATGCAACATATGAATGTGTGGACCCTTGCTCTACGGAGGGGCGTTTTCTTTTGGGTATAATTTTGAGCCCGTGGTGGACAGCCATCGCTTTTGGGGTGGCCTTGGATTTATAAGACATAATGTTGGAGGATGTACAGCAGGTGAATACACATCTTGGACAGTATGGTGTGTGTGAACATCTATTGGGCTCATTTGTGGAGTACTGGTAACGACCCGTAAAGTTGTTGTGATCCAAGAAACATTTATATGAGCAGAGTGTATGGCCACGCTGTGCTTCAAAGTGGGAAGTGATTGCCAAGTTGGTTTTCACTTCCCTAGGATACACTGCGGGAGTATATCAGGCCCTATCCTTCCGTGTGTATATGAGCCCTGCTATGAGTAGGTGGGTCACTGTCAGTAGTGTCCCCCGTTTTCGTTTTGGGCTTGAAAACTAATTTTTTGTACCTGCGGCATAGGGCATTTACCTCCACTGTTATCATTACAGGTCTGACGACTCAGTGGCTACCAGCGTTAGCTATGGCTTTTCCTCCCTCGGACTATACTTGTTAGATTGCGGCGTTATTGCTGCTTAGCAATAGTAAACATTCATCACGTGATCGGATGTATTCCTGCCCGCAACAACTTACGTCAGAACAATGTGGATTTTCAATTGGAGGAAGTTCCGATCATGTGATCAAAGGGGCATGTACCATTGGTAGGATTGCTTAATATGTGATTAAGTTGGATCTATGTGGAGCACGACGCATGCGCAGTTACAATGGTAATCCATTATGAGAACGCCAACAATGTGGCGCAGGGACGCATGTGAAATGCGGTAAGAATCGCCTACGTAATAGGCTGTATGTAATAGGTATTTAGAAATGGATGATTTTTAACTTTGGTACTTTTGTATTCACGCCCCCCCCCCCCCCCCCCGATATAGGGGTGGCACCAATCATATTGCACTTTGGGTTATAAAAGCTTGTCCCTTGTGTATAAGGCATTGCTTGATAAAGACTATTGTAGTCGAAACGTCGCATCTGTATGCTGCCTAAATAGAGCTACTGGATTATTCTCACCACTTGAAGAGTGCTGCAGGTTTCATCATTTATTGTAACAAGGGGACCCAGGCCTGGATCTCTATCTGCGAGCACCAGCTCTGGACCGTCATTAGGTACCTGCGCTAATGATTTTCCCAGGATGGGATTTGTAGTGCCACTTAATATATTTATTTCATAGGAGTCCCACTACCTTAACAATTGTACCACAATGTGAATGAGGCCCTCCTTTATGTGCTATACAGGCTGTTTTGGAGTGCCTCTTGCTTGTAATTTTTGGCAGCACTTGCACTTTATATACAATTGAATATACAGAAAAGAATGTTGCCTAACAATTTTTCCTGTGAAATTGTTTTTGTTTTTTTTGGGAGAGGGGGGGGCTTGTGCGTATTTTTGTCAGTCTGTAAAAGTGGCGTACAACTCGGACAACATGGTTCCCAGCAGCGACCTGGGAGTCCAAGATGCACCCAGACTTCGTCCCCATGCTGTTCCCGATCAATTTCGGTGGCGTTTCTGTCACTTTCTGACCTTTTTCAATGGACCAGGCACCCTCCTCTCTCCAGAGCGGGGGTTGTTCCTGGTTGTTTCCCATTGACTTCCATTATACTCGGGTGCTTGGCCGAGCACAAGAAAATAGCAATCTGTTCGGCCCGAACATCCGAACACCCGAATACTTTGGTGCTCACTCATCACTAGATGTTATTCCTCAGTATTTTGCGTGGATTATCACAAAGGTCGATGCTCTAATCTCCTAAAGAACAGAAGAAATGGCCCGACATAGTGAAGTAACGCGGAGTTCGAATAAAAATATTTATTCTACTCACAAGATCGATAAAACAACATTCATATAAAATGTGCACGTCTTCTCATCAAACGCCCAACATGGGTTCTGCCTCCGCTTAGTCAGGGGCACCTGTGGACCCTGCTTGTTTTTCAATTGTTTTACCAATTACAAAAATTCCAATACAATAATATTCACATACATAAAATGCAGATACTTCATTTAATAAAAACCTTTTTTTTTCAAAATGACCTTAAAATCCATAAAAATACCTCTGTCTCCTCCTCTTTTAGTCGTATGACTAATTTAACCCATTCCTCCTTTCCTCCATTATTCTCTCCTACACCACAAATATTTTACCTACCCTCCCCACCGTCATCTCAGCTTCACTTATCGATCATCGCACCAGCATCAATATGGACTTTAGTTTTTACATTTTACTATACTCATCCCCTTTAAATTTAAATCCTTCTATATCTATAGATATCCAAAAACTGTATAACCCCATTTTCTTTCCTGATTGTATACAATACACCTAACTATGATATCTATTTTGCAAGTGAAAAAATCTCGCACCTACTATCCCATATTATTACCAAAGGTTTATATTTACAGTCACAAACTTTCAAATGCGCTGCATATCAATGACAAACCTATATTTTATTTATCTATTATACAGGCCTTTATGTCAAATTCGACATTTAAACCATCAGGGTACAAAGTCCCCAATTTATAGATCCATTCTACTTCCTTTCTATTTATTCTATTCATCGGATCACCCCCTCTTCAATTATTATGGACCTGTTCAAGCCCAATAAACCTCAAACCTTCTGGGTTTTTATTGTGTATCTTTTTAAAATGTGCAGAAACAGTGTGTGTATTTAATCTTTTTATTATGTTTCGTGTATGTTCTTGAATTGAGTTTCCTAGTAGTCCGTCCTACATACTGGAGGCCACATGGACACTCCAGCATGTAGACAACACCCATATGTTCACAAGTAAGTTCTCCCATTATTTTATGAGTGGTACCGTTGCTCCTAGAAACCACTGTCTCTTTTTTGCACTGTTTATTTTCTTTTGGGCGATTCTTACATAGTAAGCAAAAACCATACCATGTGAAACAATGTTTATTAATTTTACCAGATTGTGTGAATATAAAACTGTGTACAAGTTTATTCTTTAGATTAGGTGCTTTTTTGAAAATTACTATGGGATGTTTGGGGATAATATCTCCTGTTATGGGGTCATTTTTAAGGACAGACCAATTCTTTCTAACAGCTTCCTTTACTTGTCATGCATTACTATTGAATTGTGTAATAAAACTCATGTGAAAATCTTTTTCTTCTTTCTTCCTTCTATTCATTTGCTGCATCTTATCCTGTTCCAAATTTGCACTTTCTTCTACAACTTTCTGTAAAACACTTTCTAATTCATTCTTCTTATAACCTTTCTCCCAAAACCTGTTTTTTTATCATACTACTATGATTTTCATAGTCATGTAAATTAGTGTAATTCCTATATACTGTCTTAAACTGTCCCTTTAAAACCAGAGTTTATAATGACAACTGGTCGTGGAAATATATGCATTTGTATCTGTAGGTTTGAAATATGTTTTTGTTTTTAATCTCCCTTCATCAACAAAAATGGTAAGATCCGGAAAATCAACAGACTTGTAGCTCACATTTCCTCTAAACCGCAAATTCCATTAATTTGTATTGATATAACACAAAAAGTCTTCTAATCCCTTATGATCTCCTTTCGATATCAGCAGGCAATCGTCAATATATCTTTTCCACATAATCAATTCTCCTTTTCTATCTTTGTTCTCCAACCTTGGTTTTATAAATTCCTCTTCCCATGAGCCCATAAATAGTTGGTGAAACTGGGGGAGAATTTCGCCCCCATCGCTGTCCCAGTGCACTGCAAATACCAGCACCCATCAAACAAAACAAAAATTGTGACATAAACAAAATTCTAAACATTCCAATATAAATGTCCCCTGTTCAATTGTCATTTTTTGATCTTTGCCAAGACAATCCTTAATAGCATTCATACCTTTGTCTTTGAGAATAAAAGTATATATGGATGTGACATCCACAGTAGCCAGTATCATATCTTCTGTATATTGGCCCAAATCCTTAATACAATTTTTTTTGGTTTGATGGGTGCTGATATTTGCAGTGCACCGGGACAGTGATGGGGCAAAATTCTCCTCCAGTTTCGCCAACCTATTTATGGGCTCATGGAAAGAGGAATTTATAAAACCAAGGTTGGGGAAGAAAGTTAGAAAAGGAGAATTGATTATGTGGAAAAGATATATTGACGATTGCCTGCTGATATAGAAAGGAGATTGTGAGGGATTAGAAGACTTTTTATGTTATATTAATACAAACAAATGGAATTTGCGGTTTAGAGGAAATGTAAGCTACAAGTCTGTTGATTTTCTGTATCTTACCATTTTTGTTGATGAAGGGAGATTAAAAACAAAAACATATTTCAAACCTACAGATACAAATGCATATATTTCCACGGCCAGTTGTCATAATAAACCCTGGATTAAGAATATCCCTAAGGGAACGTTTAAGAGAGTATAAATAGATTGCACTAATTTACATGACTATGAAGATCAAAGTACAGGGTGGGCCATTTATATGGATACACCTTAATAAACTAGGAATGGTTGGTGATATTACCTTCCTGTTTGTGGCACATTAGTATATGTGAGGGGAGAAACTTTTCAAGATGGGTGGTGACCATGGTGGCCATTTTGAAGTCGGACATTTTTAATCCAACTTTAGTTTTTTCAATAGGAAGAGGGTCATGTGACACATCAAACTTATTGGGAATTTCACAAGAAAAACTTAGTAACGTTACTTTATTCTTTCATGAGTTATTTACAAGTTTCTGACCACTTATAAAATGTGTTTAATGTGATGCCCATTGTGTTGGATTGTCAATGCAACCCTCTTCTCCCACTCTTCACACACTGATAGCAACACCGCAGGAGAAATGCTAGCACAGGCTTCCAGTATCCATAGTTTCAGGTGCTGCACATCTCGTATCTTCACAGCATAGACAATTGCCTTCAGATGACCCCAAAGATAAAAGTCTAAGGGGGCCAGATTCAACTGGCCTATGACGACCAATCTACTTTCCAGGAAACTGTTCATCTAGGAATGCTCGGAATATGACACCCATAATGTGGTGGTGCACCATCTTGCTGGAAAAACTCAGGGAACGTGCCAGCTTCAGTGCATAAAGAGGGAAACACATCATCATGTAGCAATTTCGCATATCCAGTGGCCTTGAGGTTTCCATTGATGAAGAATGGCCCCACTATCTCTGTACCCCATATACCACACCATACCATCAATTTTTTTGTTCCAAAGTGTTGAGGGAAGTGCCCCCTGGAATATATGTGGGTCACTGGCCTGGGTATACTGCACGTGTACATATATATATCTATATATATATATATACAAACCGGATTCCAAAAAAGTTGGGACACTAAACAAATTGTGAATAAAAACTGAATGCAATGATGTGGAGATGGCAAATGTCAATATTTTATTTGTAATAGAACATAGATGACAGATCAAACGTTTAATCCGAGTAAATGTATCATTTTAAAGGAAAAATATGTTGATTCAAAATTTCACAGTGTCAACAAATCCCAAAAAAGTTTGGACAAGTAGCAATAAGAGGCTGGAAAAAGTAAATTTGAGCATAACGAAGAGCTGGAAGACCAATTAACACTAATTAGATCAATTGGCAACATGATTGGGTATAAAAAGAGCTTCTCAGAGTGGCAGTGTCTCTCAGAAGCCAAGATGGGTAGAGGATCACCAATTCCCACAATGTTGCGCAGAAAGATAGTGGGGCAATATCAGAAAGGTGTTACCCAGCAAAAAATTGCAAAGACTTTGCATCTATCATCATCAACTGTGCATAACATCATCCGAAGATTTAGAGAATTTGGAACAATCTCTGTGCGTAAGGGTCAAGGCTGTAAAACCATACTGGATGCCCGTGATCTCCGGGCCCTTAAACGACACTGCACCACAAACAGGAATGCTACTGTAAAGGAAATCACAGAATGGGCTCAGGAATACTTCCAGAAACCATTGTCAGTGAACACAATCCACCGTGCCATCCGCCGTTGCCAGCTGAAACTCTACAGTGCAGAGAATAAGCCATTTCTAAGCAAGATCCACAAGCTCAGGCGTTTTCACTGGGCCAGGGATCATTTAAAATGGAGAGTGGCAAAATGGAAGACTGTTCTGTGGTCAGACGAGTCACGATTCGAAGTTCTTTTTGGAAATCTGGGACGCCATGTCATCCGGACCAAAGAGGACAAGGACAACCCAAGTTGTTATCAACGCTCAGTTCAGAAGCCTGCATCTCTGATGGTATGGGGTTGCATGAGTGCGTGTGGCATGGGCAGCTTGCATGTCTGGAAAGGCACCATCAATGCAGAAAAATATATTCAGGTTCTAGAACAACATATGCTCCCATCCAGATGTCATCTCTTTCAGGGAAGACCCTGCATTTTTCAACAAGATAATGCCAGACCACAATCTGCATCAATCACAACATCATGGCTGCGTAGGAGAAGGATCCGGGTACTGAAATGGCCAGTCTGCAGTCCAGATCTTTCACCTATAGAGAACATTTGGCGCATCATAAAGAGGAAGGTGCAACAAAGAAGGCCCAAGACGATTGAACAGTTAGAGGTCTGTATTAGACAAGAATGGGAGAATATTCCTATTTCTAAACTTGAGAAACTGGTCTCCTCGGTCCCCAGACGTCTGTGGAGTGTTGTAAGAAGAAGGGGAGATGCCACTCAGTGGTGAAAATGGCCTTGTCCCAACTTTTTGGGGATTTGTTGACACCATGAAATTCTGAATCAACATATTTTTCCCTTAAAATGGTACATTTTCTCAGTTTAAACTTTTGTTCCGTGATTTATGTTCTATTCTGAATAAAATATTAGAAGTTGGCACTTCCACATCATTGCATTCAGTTTTTATTCACGATTTGTATAGTGTCCCAACTTTTTTGGAATCCGGTTTGTACGTACACGTATATATGTGTGTATAGGGGATGCATGCATGTGTATGGATGGGCCCCAAGCATCCATGCAGATGTATGCTCCCAGAAAGTGCGTATGGATATAAATATATATATACATATATATACGCGTATGGATGTGCCCCAAGCATCCATATGCGTATATACTCACCAAATATCTATTTAATGTATACATGTATATGGATGTGCCCCCAAGCATCCATGTGCATGTACATTATATATATATATGCCCCCTGAGTCACCTGAAACCAGAGGTATCAGTGTGAATGTGCCCCAAGCATTCATACGGATACCATCTGGTTAATTGCATCAGGGTGACCGGACAAGAGTCTGGTCATCCTGTATGCTTCAAAGAACTCCGATTCAATAAAATCGGAGTCCTTTGTAGTAATTACCTCCAGCGCTGCTGGAGATAATTATGCATGATAGGAAGAAGGGAGAAACCTCTCCTCCTCCTATTATGCACATTCCAGCAGCGCGATTACTATCGTGCTGCCCGGAATGCAATGTGCTACAGGCGGGAGATCAAAGGCTTCTCCCGCCTGTTAGCAAGTGGCGCGGCCCTGCTGTGCGCGTGCAGGGACGCGCGGACGGGCGCGGTGACGTCATATCACAGCACGGCCGGTCCGGGAGTGCGAGCTGCAGGATATAAATATCTGGCAGCCTGACACTGAGGCAGAAGGAGCCTGCCGTCCGGACCGAGAGGACCTCCCCCTAGTGACGAGCAACCCCTGGACAACGAGCGGAATAAGTATCTGATACCACTACCCCACCAACGATCTACCTATTAACCCCTGCCTACTCAACCCCTACTTGCCCATATTATCTATTAAACCCTGCCTATTCAACCCCTACTTGGCCATATTATCTATTAACCCCTGCCTACTCAACCCCTACTTGCCCATATTCACCCCTGAACCCCTGCCTACTCTACCCCTACTTGCCCATATTCACCCCTGAACCCCTGCCTACTCTACCCCTACTTGCCCATATTCACCCCTGCCTATTAACCCCTACCTGCCCCTACTCCCCTACCACTATCCCACCAACGCTTTACCCCTGAACCACCTACCCCTGCTGCCCTGCAGGAGCATCCCTGCTCCCTTTTATTCCTTTAACCCCTGCCGTACCCCTATAACCCTGTGTCTGTGGCCTGCATACCCACTGCAGCGCCACAGTTAACCTTTGTTGCTCCTTTAGGGATAGTGTAGAACCAGGAGGGGTGGGTTGCTACTGTGTGTGGGTATGTATAAGATAGTTTGCGGGTGGAACTTGGGATTGTGTTAGCATAGATAGGATCTCATTGCTGTATTGTTGTAGTGAGATTTTTATATATTCGCTGTTAGCTGTTATAAATATATATAGCTACCCCTATTGATTTAGCTATATATATTTATAAGCCATTAGTAGACTGTGACGTGTAGAGTATTAATAAATACCCTTCTATTTAAATTACTGTGTGTAGTCTTTTGTTACAGTAGTAGCCACAGCAATAGCCGCAGGTAGTTCCGTACAGAGTGAGGTAATTAGCGTTTTCTATTTGATTAATTGGTATAAATAGGCGGAGACATCACCAGACGACTCACGCCTATTTATGAATATTAATTGTTGATATTTGCATAAAATATGAACAATTAAGATCTCCTTTAACATTGGCGAGCCAGGCCCACTGCTAGGAATTTGTGTCCGTGTTTAGCTTTGGTGAAAAAAAAGTCGCTCATTTTGTGAATTAGTCAGGCAAGAGAGACGCGGTCAGTGGTTTCTGAGTGTCTAGGGCTTGATAATTCATACAGAACGCGATTTTCCAGTCAGAGCTGGGCACGGGCCAAAATCTACAGCAGAGAATTTGTATTAAGTATTTTGGTGATTCCCTTACTCACCTACTGAACACCGGAGAGAAGTCATCATACATCACTGAAGAGAGGAACATCATCCTTGGAGCTGAGCAGAAGTCGTCTGGCTGGACGGGAGAAGGCATTCCGGATATTGAAGGACCTCCTCTACGCAGCAACATAGGACAACAAAGAACGGCACCAAGGAAGATGACCTCTCGTCAAAAAGTGAGTATGGACTTCTCAACACTGCAACACCTCAGTAAATGTAGCACGTTCAATACCATCATCCCCACCACTTACAAATCCACTGAGCTGCTATGGTCCACTTTATTGGACCAGGCGTACGCTCATGATAAAATCTGTATCAATAAGATTATTTTCAAGAAAACCAAAAAGCGGCTCCAAATGTTAGCCAAATTGGTTCTCACCTTTGAGGATACCATTTGGAAGCCAGAACATCTTGAAAAACTCACCAACACTACAAGGGCAGAGGAAGTTTCCAACATGGCAAACTTTCACTGCAATTGTTGTTTTGAGAACATCAAACAGTTACACACATTACAAACACAACTACAAGAAAAGGCCCAGTGTACAGTCCAGAGGGGAAGAGAGATTTAGAGTCTAGACTCTCGGACAAGGAGAGTCTCTACTCTGACATGGACAGAGAGCTGCTCAGACTGTACACTGAGATAAATCAGTTTAGGAACAATGCAATATCTACGGATACCATGATGGTTCAACTTCGAGAGGACCTGGCTGCAAAAACGCAAACCAAAGCAGATTTGCAGCAGGTCATTTCGAACCTGTCTCGGCCTGGTGCTAACAGCATGATACCCACGATACAGGCACCAAGGAAGATGACCTCTCGTCAAAAAGTGAGTATGGACTTCTCAACACTGCAACACCTCAGTAAATGTAGCACGTTCAATACCATCATCCCCACCACTTACAAATCCACTGAGCTGCTATGGTCCACTTTATTGGACCAGGCGTACGCTCATGATAAAATCTGTATCAATAAGAGTATTTTCAAGAAAACCAAAAAGCGGCTCCAAATGTTAGCCAAATTGGTTCTCACCTTTGAGGATACCATTTGGAAGCCAGAACATCTTGAAAAACTCACCAACACTACAAGGGCAGAGGAAGTTTCCAACATGGCAAACTTTCACTGCAATTGTTGTTTTGAGAACATCAAACAGTTACACACATTACAAACACAACTACAAGAAAAGGCCCAGTGTACAGTCCAGAGGGGAAGAGAGATTTAGAGTCTAGACTCTCGGACAAGGAGAGTCTCTACTCTGACATGGACAGAGAGCTGCTCAGACTGTACACTGAGATAAATCAGTTTAGGAACAATGCAATATCTACGGATACCATGATGGTTCAACTTCGAGAGGACCTGGCTGCAAAAACGCAAACCAAAGCAGATTTGCAGCAGGTCATTTCGAACCTGTCTCGGCCTGGTGCTAACAGCATGATACCCACGATACAGGTTTGTGTTTCGGGAATGGCACAGGGGGAAACAGCAACGTCGGCGCCAAGGTCTCCCACGGATCAAACATCCGAGGGGGTAGACACTAGAGGTCAGGTGGAACGGACGCTACATTTCACCCAAACACCCAGGGAGAATAGATATAGCAGCCGCTTCCAGGATGAGGACAACAATTGGGGAGAGGAAAATGGTTGGCTATTTACCACTTCCAATCCGCCAACGCGTCCGGAAAGACAGGAAGACTTCTATGCTAACCATTTAAGTATGGAAAGGATAAACTTCCTGTTATGGATCTGCAAGGAGATCCCAAAATATGATCCCAGTGTAGATCCGTTTACTTCATGTGATATCTTCGAGGGTCACTGTAACAAGTATTCAGTGGCTCCCGAATATTGCATTGAGTTATTCAAGTTATGGTTACCTACACACCTAAACCAAAGGTATGAGGTAACTGGGAGGACGCAACCCATGAATGGACAGTTTTATGATAAGAAGGAACGTCTCTCCATACTCATGAGACTGGCAACGGGCCATTGGGATGTCACTCCAGATATCCTGTCCAAATTCAGACCCACTATACATGACGAACCTCTGTCTCTGTGTAGTCGGTTTGAAGCAATGTACAGGAGGGTCAAAAAAGATGATGGTATCGGAATTCCACAGGGTATGATACGTATGTTTGTGGAAAAATTCCCATACCTGGACACTGCAATCCGGCTAAGTGCAGCTAGGGAGCCATCCCTCACGGACGCAGCTATGATTATTGAGCAGTGTAGACAGGATACACTGCTCAGTAAGAAATCTGTCAGAGTGACAGAACGTGTACCTGTACATGTTTCATCTCAACATGAACGGGTACAGAACACAAAGGCTAATGCAGCTGTTCGCCCCACAGCCCCGCCATTGGAAAAGACAGGAGGCATTCGATGCTTCCTGTGTTTACAATATGGGCACATTAAGAGGAATTGTCCACAATGGCCACGTAATAACCGGACAAATCCTGAGAGAACGGGCAATAACAATGGTTTCAAAATGAAACCTAATTATGCCAAATCAGTGGGGGAATATGTTGATAAAAGTCTGGGACATTCACAGGTCCAGACACCAAAACGTGTGGCTGTGTCCCATCGAGTTCAGAATAGGGTGTGGAATCCAAGGAATCCACACCAAGTGTCCATGGCAACAACCCACAAGTGGCAGTATGTACCACACAGGTACCTACTGGGAGTCTGGTAGAAATTGATTGAAGAACAGGGATCCCTAGAGACCTGGCGCCAGTATGTCCTATCATACTGGATTCTTCAGGGAGACCCAACATAAAAGCCAAAATAAAGGATCAGGACACTGAGATCATGCTTGACACGGGTGCGGAAATCTCCATTACCAATGTCAAACATGATTTACAGCCCTCAGTGTGTGGTGATCGGATTTGATCACCAACAAGGAGGGGTGAAGGCCCACAGAATTGAAGAGGTAATTGTCCAGATTACCAGTTGCATGACCCTTAGGGTCCCAATGTGGTATTACCCCGGTTCTGATAACATCATTGGAACCGATGTAATGACACACAATGGGTGGATTTTAGATCTGGCAAACGGTATTGTATGGAAGGGCCCCAGACAATCAAAGGTGTTTGTCATCCGACGCCAATGTCTGGGACCACCATTGCCAACAGTAGAAAATTCTACTGAAGTACTTGAACACAAATGGCCGGAGATCTCGCATAATCCAGATCTTGAGCCTATTGTGTATGAGTACCCTGATCTGTAGGCCCAGAGCAAAAATGATTGTGGCAGACTGATTGGAGTTCAGGTGGACATACAAGGTCCCGACCCTCCACCTCAACGCCAATACCGCTTTCCGCCAGAAGCCACCCATTCAATTTTGGACACCGTCCAGGAATTGAAAACTAGGGGCGTGGTCATAGAGGGCAATTCTAAATGTAACAATCCCCTCTGGCCAGTAAAGAAGAAGGACACCAATGCATGGAGGCTCACCATAGACCTCCGGGTCCTTAACAAATACACCCCAATGTCCGCTCCAGTGATGGCACAGACTCCTGACATCATGGCCAGAATAAGCTGCAAAAGTCGCTTATTCTCTACCATAGATGTTGCCAATGGATTCTTTTCAATTGAACTCACTGAAAACTGTAGGTATATATTTTAGCATTTACAGTGGGGGACAAACAGTACATGTTTGGTGTAATCCCCCAGGGGTTCCACAGTAGCCCTATGTATTTTCACCAGGCATTGGCGGCCGTTCTGAGTGTGTTCTCAAGGCCGGAATGCCTTCTGCAATACGTGGACGACTTGCTCTTGCACACAGAAACCATAGAAGAACACTTGGTTCTGTTGAAAGAGCTATTGGGACTCCTGGCCAGGTCAGGACTCAAGTTGAGCCCCCACAAGGCAAATTTGGCCAGAACAGAGGTGACTTTCCCCGGGGTCCAAATTTCTTTTGGAGCCAAATGAATTGTGGAAGCCAGAGGGGAGGCCATGGTGAAATTACCTAGGCCTGGCACTCTACAGGATTTGAGAAAATTCCTGGGAGTCGCCAACTTCATGAGGGAGTTCATAGAGGATTTCGCGGCCAAAGCGAAACCCCTCTATGAACTCCTCCGTGGAGAAGACCCCTCAATCAAAGGGTGGTCTGATGCACAGGAAGAGGCTTTTTCTACTTTGATTCGGGAGGTGGATCATGGATCTCAGCGGCCGGAGTCTGCAGGTGAACCACAAAGCCAAGTATGTTTTGTCCCAGTTACTGAATCTGACGGGAACCGAACATGATTGTGGCCAACCAGCGCATATTAATGCTCCACAAATGTTCAGGACTGATAGACATCCAGAAGACAGAGTCATCTTTGTCGATGGCTCTCGATTCTATATGGATGGTACCTATGTCACAGGTTTTGCTGTGCTGGATGAGACCACAGGTACCCAGAGGCTCGTCAAGTTACCAGGTCACATGTCGGCACATCGGGCAGAACTGGAGGCGGTCAAGAAAGCCTTGCTTCTTCAGCCCCCAGGGAAACGAACTATATATAGCGACAGTTCATATGTAGTCCATTCTCTCACCCTGCACCTGGACATATGGAAAAGACGAGGATTTGTGGACAGCCAAAGCAAACCTCTGGCTCATTTTTCGGTTCTAAAAGAACTATGGGAATGGGGCATGGCACACACGGCGGAAGCAGCCATCATTAAAATCCATGCGCATCAGAAAGGGGACGAGCCTTTAACGCTAGGTAATAACAAGGCGGATGAATTGGCCAAACTAGCGGCAGTGTCTGGGTTCCTGCAGGAAACAGACACTGAACCCATACCAGTTTACCGGATTGCAGTTCGTACCAACCTGAAAAAAAGCCCGGCGTCATTTGAAGAGGAACAAGCCAAAGATTCTCTTCTAATGACGCACCTCACATCTCCACAGCATCCCTGGTCAACACAGCAAGGTATCCTGTGTTATGATACCGGTACACAGCAACTTCCTCTTCCGCTGGTTCCGCAGCATCTGCAAGCAGAGCTAACAAGATTGAACCACCAACTGTTCGGACACCTTGGTCGGGATAAACTCTTAGCTCTCCTGAGAGACAAATTATACTGGCCAGGAATGTCCAATACAGTAGAGGAAGTTACATAACAGTGCCTCGTATGTGCTCAGGTAAACCCAAGGGCGTCCGCCCTGAAGCCGGTGTTGCAGCGAGTCCCTCCTGCAGATGGTCCGTGGTCCGCAATTCAAATTGATTTTATCGGACCTTTACCCACAGGAAGTCGTAACTGTCATTACGCACTGGTGGTAGTGGATGTCTTTTCTAAATGGGTAGAAGCCATCCCCACGGTCAATGATTCGGCTACAACCACTGCCCGTGTTCTTTGGGAACAGGTTCTGTCACGATGGGGTATCCCCAGAGTGATAGTGTCAGACAGAGGAACCCATTTTACGGGTAAGGTAATGAAAGCGCTTTGTGGACTCTTAGACATAAAGCAAAGGTTTCATGTACCTTATCACCCTCAGTCTGCGGGCATTGTGGAACGGATGAACCGGACCATTAAGAAACGACTTTCCAAAGCGCTACTGGAGAAAGGTCCCTCATGGGTAATCTCCAGCTGTGCTAATGGGAATCCGAGCTACCGAGGCTACCAGTACCGGTATCACACCATACGAACTTAAGACAGGACGAAAAATGCCCCTATGCCTGCCCAATGGACCTCTAGTGTCAGAACCCGTGACGAACGCCATCGCTAGAGACATGTTTCTCCAACAGGTCCAACAGAACCTAAGAGAGTTACTGCCTCATGCAGCGATACGGCTTCACAAACCGTATCTACAGGGGGAGACACCTATGCCCTCTGTAGGAGAACGGGTGATGGTAAAAATCTTCCGTCAGTCTGGTCCTTGGGACGCAAACTGGGAAGGACCTTATCAGGTCCTTGATGTAATGGGTGACACAATGCTGAAGGTACAAAGGTCGATGACGACCAAGAAAAAGTCACGCAGGCGACAGGACGTTTTGTGGATGCACATAGACCAGGCCAAGGCCACCCGGGCCTCCCCAACTCAATAACGGGTACCCGCTTAGAGTTGGGTGAGGGGGGGGTTTAGTGGGTCTACGGTGGGATCCTTGTACTGACACATATACATTGAATTGACAGATCACGGGAGGGAGACCTGCCAAGGTTCCGAATAGCCAGAAAAGATTTAGGGACTCTCTGAACATGGCACATCTTCAGCTTGTGACACTGGTGGTAAGCATGATGATAGCAGGCTCAACCTCTTCGGGGGAAGGCCTGGGAGTTGGTAATTTGGCCAACGTGCCATTTAGTAAACCCGGTCTTTTGATGGTGGAGTATGTGAATGGCAAAATCCTGGAACCATACGAGAACTTCTCCTTTACACCGGGACAATGGTATCTGTATGGCTTCCAGAGGGAGGGTTTTGCCAAAGGTGTAATTCAACATTATACCCCTGTGGAGAATGTGTCTGCCATACAACATGACTTACATGCCCTCTGCCTCAAGGAGTTTAGACATTTTCAGGACTCGGACCCTACACCTATGAAATCTTTAAGATGGGTGTCTAAAGATCCTCACTTGCACCCATACAAAAAAGTGGAAGCCAACACTACCACGGTGGTGTGTACTAAAGAAGGGGTTCTGAGTCCTGAGGATGTCACTGGGGCAGAGTATAGTGGCTGGTATATCCTTAAAGCTACCTTCATAAGGAAAGATAGCCATGATGGGTTAAAGGTAAGGACATACTTTGATAGACCTATTCCGGTAAAAGGCACCCTAAAAGCTTATTGCATGCTCAGGGATTCCCAGATGATTATCACTAGGGAATCCAGTTATGTTCAAGGACATGTGTCCACAGATTACATACGAACCAGTGTAATGATGTTAAAGTTAAACTGCAGTAACTCTGGTCAGGCCCTATGGAATGATCAGAGTGGTCCGGTGAAGCTGGAAAGCTTTTACCAAGCCAGCGTCTTAAAAGTACGGACTGATGCAAAGGATCCTAGGTATGCCCAGTTAAAGGGATCCCCATCCATACGGTCTTTCATGATCACTATCATGAGGGACAATTGTGTTCAGGAGGTGACTGGTTATTATTTCGTCACCTATGCCCACTGGGAACCAGACACCCAGATGGTTATGTTGGACACTAATCCCTGGAGTTGGGATTTAGTGTGCAATGGGGTGGATACCCCCACTGTGGATGTATGGATTTATGGTACTCCTATGACTGAGGAATACCGGGGTAGGTATGTGTCTTCCGACTGGAAGGACCCCAGTGGCAGGGATATTAACTTTTACATCAATATAGATGGTTCGTTTAAATGTCCTTTTTGCGAGGCAGTAGATGAAGGGTGCTGGACATTTAGACAGTGGGTCTACCTGTCCAAATCCAAACCCATATGAAAACTAGTGTTACAGGCTGGAGAAAGTGACCAATGGTATCCGTTCGGAGGTAGAGGGCAAGTGTGTATTACCATAGTCAGGATCCCCTATGAAACAACAGGTCTTCAGCCAGTGAAACCGCATTCAGACTCTTGCAATGCCCCTATCCATCAGTTGGCAGATCCTATTATTCCCCAACTGTCATCCCCTTGGAAGATCATCACTGGTACGAAATTTGTCCTATTCACCTGGAGAATTTCCGTGGATGACTTCAGAGTGGATCATTGGGACCACAGATGTGGGGAGTTTGTGAGGAACCAAATTTACATGATCAGAGGTTGGATAGAGGCAGGGCAAGAGGTAAGAAAAGAGTACCCTCGGCACGGGAAAGTCAGGGGGAAGAGAGATCTGGTTGCATTGGGATTAGGCGGAGGTGCTTTGGGAGTAGGTGCCCTGAACACTATGGATATGGAAGTCCTGAGAAGTAAACTTGCGCGACACGCCGGGGAAGGATTCAATACCTAGCTTGACGTAAACCACGTCCTAGAGGGTTTGCAACACTCACACATAGATGCCACTACCTCTCTATCCTCTGCTCTATGAGAGAAGTTTAGAAGGTTAGTTGTGGGGCTCTCGGAGGAGCAGGATAGAACTCAGCTGGCTCTGCCGTGTACGCAGGTCCAAAGCGAACTCTCGGGCAACCTTAAACATATTGTATCTTCCTTGTACAATGGCCATTTCCCATTCAACCTCCGTCAACGGGTAAGTCCCCTGATCTCCCCTTTTGCACCCAATCACACCAACTGGTAGATGATCCAGTGGCACGGATGTCAAAACCTCACTTGCATGGCTTCATCATTGGCACCTGTATCTGGCCATCTCAGACAGGGATACAGTGTCATCAACCTAGGGATTGTTATAAATAACCAGACAGTACTTCATCCACAGCTCCCCTCGGGCGTTCTGACATACGAGGGAGGCCATCCTTATCTGTTTGACACAGAGGGAGGTTGGAAGAGAGAGGATGCTATCCTCTGTCAAGGGAGTCAGGATAGGGTGCTCAGACACCAGTGTTGGAGCACAGAGGGGTCCTGCAAGATGAAGGCCAGCCCAATACCCTCCTCCCCTAAATACTTGGGACAGGGGTATTGGTATTGTTACCAAAGGCCAAATATGTCTTATGCAATCTATGGTACTAATTGCACCGAGAGAGGAGAACTCCTCCCCGGAGCGTATTGCACCCATAGTCCTGTCTTAGGTTTAGACGTTGCCGAGCAGCAAGGAAGGACACCAGTCATCCCGGAGAAGAGACTCGACGTCCGCCCTGACATTCCTGTGAGACTCCAGAGGATTCCTCTGGGTTTTGGGATAGAACTCAAACGTCTCCTAGTAGACTTCAGCCAAGAGGATGAAGTACTTCAGAAGCTCCGAGAGACAGAGAAACAGGCCACCAATTAACTGTTGCACGACAAGAATAAAATAACTGCGATCGCTACCGCCTTGGACAAGGACTCCAAGGTTTCCTGGTGGGAGAGTCTGTTTGGCTACAGTTCAAAGGCAACATCCTTCTTTAACCTATTGATACACCCAGTGATAGTTCTCCTGGTTCTGGTAATCATCATGTACCTGGGACTGTGTTTATTTACAGGCGGGTCAAGAGACTTACGGACCAAATAAACCAGAACCAGACAGAACTTCACAAAGTCAATCGTAGGAGGCTCAGGACGTAGTCTCAACTATGTCCTGAAGCCAGAGATCACATGGACATACTGATTCCTATGAGGATTCAGGATGAAAATCCAAAGTCATCTGGAAACCCCATAGGATGATGCACGAGTATATGGATATAATTGTATTGTGTTTTCATATGAGGGTTCGGGATATAATCCATTGCCATCTCGTCACCTCATAGTGTTATATGTATATATATTGATTATGTGTATTGGGGTTGGTTGTGTACCCATGGACATTCTAGGGACAAATGTGTGATAGCCCATACTACATTATGGCTGGACACACAGTTGCATCCTATTAGGCGTTTCCCATTGACACGGGGGTCTGTGATACTGGTGTCTTTGGAAGTGTAGAGAGATATGCCAGGTTGCATGAGTCTCTATGGGTACACACCAAACCTAATTTTGAAGGTGTTGGGAGGGGGGAGGAATGTGTTTCTGTTTGGTGTGAATGAGGAGGAATAGACCCCTCAGGGACAGGCCCCCTCTTTCACATGTGATTTGCCACCTTAACTCCACAAACAGTGAAGTTTGTAAGGGTTGGAGTGAATGACAGTTAGTGCGGTGTTATTTTACCGCAGTTAGAATTTAGATACCCTGACATCGCCTCTTCGGGAAGTCTGACCTGCCTTGAGAAAAGAAAAACTTGCGTATCTGTCCATGGTAGAACCTCTTATTCAACGGATCCTTCAATCAAGATGGAAAGGGAAATGTCAGATGAAAGATTGACCTAAAGACTGTGAGGGCAAGGCCATTCCAGAATATTGGGGGTGGCCGACACCCGAAGACCGTTACAGAAAAGAAAGATCGACCTAAAGACTGTGAGGGCAAGGCCATTCCAGAATATTGGGGGTGGCCGACACCCGAAGACCGTTACAGAAAGAAAGATCGACCTATTCACCTTAAGGTTGTAAAGGAAGAGGCCAAGGAAGCACCTGGCCAAGCCAGAGGGAAGAAGATGGAGTATCCTGTGGATGGAAACATTTAGTTACAGTAACGGGCAGGTCAGAGGTGGTAGCCACGACGGACAATGTCTGGGTACCTAAGGGCCAGATTACTTCAGTCCTTCCTGAACTGTCACCAACAGTTGAGTGGAGTTGAGGAGGCAAATATGTCCCAGCACTTCATCAAACTATATTGTCGTGTTCTCGACAACAGGGGGATTCTTAAGGGAAGTGCCCCCTGGAATATATGTGGGCCACTGGCCTGGGTATACTGCATGTGTATATATATATCTATATATATATACGTACACGTATATATGTGTGTATAGGGGATGCATGCATGTGTATGGATGGGCCCCAAGCATCCATGCAGATGTATGCTCCTAGAAAGTGCGTATGGATATATATATATACATATATATACGTGTATGGATGTGCCCCAAGCATCCATATGCGTATATACTCACCAAATATCTATTTAATGTATACATGTATATGGATGTGCCCCCAAGCATCCATGTGCATGTATATTATATATATATATATATATATATATATATATATATATATATAAATGCCCCCTGAGTCACCTGAAACCAGAGGTATCAGTGTGAATGTGGCCAAGGAAGCGCCTGGCCAAGCCAGAGGGAAGAAGATGGAGTATCCTGTGGATGGAAACATTTAGTTACAGTAACGGGCAGGTCAGAGGTGGTAGCCACGACGGACAATGTCTGGGTACCTAAGGGCCAGATTACTTCAGTCCTTCCTGAACTGTCACCAACAGTTGAGTGGAGTTGAGGAGGCAAATATGTCCCAGCACTTCATCAAACTATATTGTCGTGTTCTCGACAACAGGGGGATTCTTAAGGGAAGTGCCCCCTGGAATATATGTGGGCCACTGGCCTGGGTATACTGCATGTGTATATATATATCTATATATATATACGTACACGTATATATGTGTGTATAGGGGATGCATGCATGTGTATGGATGGGCCCCAAGCATCCATGCAGATGTATGCTCCTAGAAAGTGCGTATGGATATATATATATATATATATATACATATATATACGTGTATGGATGTGCCCCAAGCATCCATATGCGTATATACTCACCAAATATCTATTTAATGTATACATGTATATGGATGTGCCCCCAAGCATCCATGTGCATGTATATTATATATATATATATATATATATATATAAATGCCCCCTGAGTCACCTGAAACCAGAGGTATCAGTGTGAATGTGCCCCAAGCATTCACACGGATACCATCTGGTTAATTGCATCAGGGTGACCGGACAAGAGTCTGGTCATCCTGTATGCTTCAAAGAACTCCGATTCAATAGAATCGGAGTCCTTTGTAGTAATTACCTCCAGCGCTGCTGGAGATAATTATGCATGATAGGAAGAGGGGAGAAACCTCCCCTCCTTCTATTATGCACATTCCAGCAGCGCGATTACTATCGCGCTGCCCGGAATGCAATGTGCTACAGGCGGGAGATTAAAGGCCTCTCCCGCCTGTTAGCAAGTGGCGCGGCCCTGCTGTGCGCGTGCAGGGACGCGCGGACGGGCGCGGTGACGTCATATCACCGCGCCACAGAATGGCCGGTCCGGGAGTGCGGGCTGCTGGATATAAATATCCGGCAGCCCGACACTGAGGCAGAAGGAGCCTGTCGCCCGGACCGAGAGGACCTCCCCCTAGAGACTAGCAACCCCTGGACAACGAGCGGAATAAGTATCTGATACCACTACCCCACCAACGATCTACCTATTAACCCCTCCCTACTCAACCCCTACTTGCCCATATTATCTATTAACCCCTGCCTACTCAACCCCTACTTGGCCATATTATCTATTAACCCCTGCCTACTCAACCCCTACTTGCCCATATTCACCCCTGAACCCCTGCCTACTCTACCCCTACTTGCCCATATTCACCCCTGCCTATTTACCCCTACCTGCCCCTACTCCCCTACCACTATCCCACCAACGCTTTACCCCTGAACCACCTACCCCTGCTGCCCTGCAGGAGCATCCCTGCTCCCTTTTATTCCTTTAACCCCTGCCGTACCCCTATAACCCTGTGCTGTGGCCTGCATACCCACTGCAGCGCCACAGTTAACCTTTGTTGCTCCTTTAGGGATAGTGTAGAACCAGGAGGGGTGGGTTGCTACTGTGTGTGGATATGTATAAGATAGTTTGCGGGTGGAACTTGGGATTGTGTTAGCATAGATAGGATCTTATTGCTGTATTGTTGTAGTGTGATACATAGCTACAGTGTGATATATATATAGCTACCCCCATTGATTTAGCTATATATATTTATAAGCCATTAGTAGACTGTGACGTGTAGAGTATTAATAAATACCCTTCTATTTAAAGTACTGTGTGTAGTCTTTTGTTACAGTAGTAGCCACAGCAATAGCCGCAGGTAGTTCCGTACAGAGTGAGGTAATTAGTGTTTTCTATTTGATTAATTGATATCAATAGGCGGAGACATCACCAGATGACTCACGCCTATTTATGAATATTAATTGTTGATATTTGCATAAAATATGATCAATTAAGATCTCCTTTAACACAAAGTCTTGGAGGGATCTATCCAATGTGGGTTAGTGTCATACCAATAGCGGTGGTTTTGTTTGTTAACTTCACCATTCACATAAAAGTTTGCCTCCTCACTGAAAAAAATCTTCTGCATAAACTGAGGGTCCTGTTCCAATTTTTGTTTTGCAAATTCTTCAAATTCAGTGCCCCGATCTGGGTCATCCTCGTTGAGATGCTGCAGTAGCTTGAGTTTGTAAGGGTGCCATTTGTGAGTAGCTAATATCCGCCGAAGGGATGTTCGACTAATGCCACTCTCCAGTGACATGCGGCGAGTGCTACGCTGTGGGCTCTTGCTGAATGAAGCTAGGACAGCCACTGATGTTTCTTCATTAGTGACAGATTTAATGCGTCCACATTTTGGCAAATCCAACACTGAACCAGTTTCACGAAACTTAGTAAGCAGTTAGCTAGCATGGGAGATGGGTGGTCTCGTAGGGTGTCTTGCATTGAAATCTGCTGCAATGACCCGGTTACTGCGTTCACCAGACATCAACACAATTTCTATCCGCTCCTCACGTGTTAACCTCAGCGACATGTCAATGGCTGTAAACAAAGATAAACTTGTAAATAACTCATGAAAGAATAAAGTTACGTTAAAACCAACACAACACCATTGTTTTTCTTGTGAAATTCCCAATAAGTTTGATGTGTCACATGACCCTCTTCCTATTGAAAAACAAAAGTTGGATTCAAAATGGCCGACTTCAAAATAGCCACCATGGTCACCACCCATCTTGAAAAGTTTCCCCCCTCACATATACTAATGTGCCACAAACAGGAAGTTAATATCACCAACCATTCCCATTTTTAAAAAAACTAGTTTTATTGAAATATAACAAGCAGAGCAATGTACATGGAAGACAGTACAATATACAGCAATGTATATAATAAGCATGAAAGAGCAGCGAAGTGTCGTTGACTCAAAAGAAGCGATTAAAGCAGGACAATAAAACATCGGGACTTCCAGTGTACCAGGTGCAAACATACATTCATAAGCATACACTGATGGATCAGTGAGAAAATAGTGACTGCGCAGCATGAGATAAATTCCCCATTCGGAAAGACATGCCCCTCAAGCAGCACAGAGTGCATGTGAGACGTCATTACAGTTAAAGGTGATGCACACCAAGCACCCCAAATTTCGAATTTTTGAGGACACCCTCTGTGGGTATACATTATCCTCTCTAATGGTATAACATTATTAACTAGTGTTTTCCACTGGCCAACTGTAGGAGGTCTGTCCGCCATCCATCGGATAGCAATCGCTTTCCTGGCAAGGAAGAGAGTTTCCCTCAGGAAGGTGAGGATGTAATATGAGCGTGAGTCATCTTCCAAGACCCCCAGAAGGCACATCTTAGGACATGCTGTAAGTGGGCCTGGAACCAGGGTGGATAGAACATCTACTACAGACTCCCAGAATGATCTGTAACTACAATCTCACATGAGATGCCAAAAATCCACATACTCCTGTGGGCACCTATGGCAGCCCGTGAGCGACATCCTGCCCATCTTGAATAATTGAGACGGAGTAAGGTAGCTCCTATGTGTAATAAATAGTTGAATCAGCCTGTTGGTGAGAGATGGAGACACCATCGTAGGTGCCAATAACGCTTCATTCCATTCATCCGCTGATAGATCAGGAATATTTCCCCTCCATTTGCTCTCTGCACCCATGGGAGAGGCCGACATGCTCAGGGGTAACAGATGAGTATAGAGAGCAGAAATTAGTCCCCTCGGCCCCTGTGTTCTGAAGATGCCAATAAGCGGATATGAGGAGACTGCATGCTTAAGCTCTCTAAGTTGGGTCTGAACAGCGTGTCGCAACTGCAAATACCTAAAGAAATGGGGACACAGTAGTCCAGTCTTAGGCTACATTCACACGACCGTATTTTTCATTCCGCATCCGATCCGCATCCGTTTCCGTTTTTTGCGGAATAGATACGGTCCTATTCATCTCTATGGCCTTTTAAAATTTGCGGACAACTTTCCTTAAGTTGTCCGCATCCGTGTGTCCGCATATTTCATCCGCAAAAATATGAAGCATGTCCTATAATTGTCCGCAAAAATCGGTCCGCAGCCCCATATAAGTCAATGGGTCCGCAAAAAACGGATAACATACTGAAAGGTTTCCGTATGTTATCCGTATTTTGCGGATCCGTTTCCATATTATTATTAGAATATTTTATTGAAGAACATGCCCCTATGGGTTGGGCTAAATATTGTTGTGTAGAAGAAAAACTATAGATTCAAGATGCCTCGTATAGATGTCAGCAAGCTCATAGTGCTAATCCAAGACAGGCCTGTAATTTGGGACTCTAGAAAGGATATTTATCATGACCGTATCAGAACGGACAATGCATGGGAGGAAGTAGCCCAGGAGCTTTTACCGGACGAATGGGCAGTATTCAAAAGCGAAAAACTTGTCTTTTGTCATTTATATAGTTATCAAGGCCTGTTGCATCCCTGTTTTGCCATCTTTAGGACAGAGTTCATACATTTGCTTTTAAAGTCTGTCTTGCAAAGTGACATAGGAATGTTTAGTCTGCTATAAACTTCTGTGATGCATATTCTCACTTTTTTAATACATCCTTATACCTGAATATTATATGCATGTCACTTTGCAAAGCACTTGTATTTTTGCAGAGCACATGTCTGCAAGGATGGAACACTGAGCTGGAGTATGCAAATTAGGGTTGTTATAGCTATTGATATAGTGCTATGTACTGCTTTCTGAAATGTTCTTGTGGACTTGCAAAGTGACATAGAAAAGTTTAGTTTGCTGTAAACTCCTGTGATGCATATTCTCACTTTTTTAATAAACATTAATATACAGCTTTTCTGAACAATATTTGAATGTCACTTTTAAAGGCCCATGTAATTTAACCATGAACATGTATGTAAATACAATTCCCATCATTCCCTGCTGTAAGCTAATAGTGGTAATTGATCTTTGCATGCTGGTAGTTGTAGTTTTGCAACAGCTGGAGGGCCGAGTTTGCTGATCCCTGCTCTAGACTGTCATGTCAGCCAGCATACTAGAGAACTTCTAGCAGTCATGTTAGGATATTTGCACACTTGTGTATTGTGAATCTGCCTGGCTATTATTTCGCTATATATGCACGCTGGTTCTGTCACAAAGCAAGACTACAGAAATTATTTGTAGACAGAACAGTCTTCAATATGATTTCTGGTTATACCATGATAGCTGGGACGCAACAAAAGTCCCCGCTGCCAAGGAAAAGCAGCGGGGAGACTGGAAATACCTAATTAATAACATCCATTCAGTGGGATGGGTCTCCTTGATGACGTCAGCGGGTCCAAACGTCGATAGTGAGAAATTCACCATATAAGTTACATCTGGTGCATTGCTCCATGCGATTTTAGTGAACCGCATACTTCACTCCATCCTGAAAGCTTGGGAATGTTCTGGATCTTAATGGATCTGTATGCTGGAAAAGAATAAAGGAAAAGTTAAATGTACCTGCACAGGGGGAGAATTAAATTTTATATATGTATTAAAAGAAAAGCAATGTACTAAATTTTTTTAATTTTTTAACAGTAAGGCAATTGAAGACTAAATGGAATTCCTGTAGGGATCAATTTAGAAGAGAATTAAATGCAGCCAAAGGACATAGTGGAGATGGAAAATTGAAAAAAAAACCATACCTCTACACAAAGGACCTACAGTTCCTTTCACCTATAATGGAACTTCGACCGTAAGTATTTTAAAATTTAATTTTATAATTTTACCAAAAAATTATATTTAGGCCTTAGTGATAGTATGGTTGTAAGGATACGGCGGCCACTCCCGTTGCCATGACATTCCCGCGGGATCCATCACAAACCAAATGGCCAGAAAGCATTTCAAGACTGATCAGTCTTGAAAATGCTTTCTGGGTTACCATGGCAGCCAGGACGCTTAAACTTCCGTCTGCCATGGAAAAAGAAGCTGGGATTGGGGAGCAATTACTTGCCATTCAGTGTGTGCAGGCGGGGCACTCCTCAGTGACGTCAGAGCCTCTATGCTTTTCACGGATCACGTGATCTCTAGGACTTAAAAAAAGAACAATAATGTGAAAGAGGCCTAAATTTTATCAAAATTTTTTTAAGTAGTAATTTTTTATATTTAAATTTCAGAACTGTAGACAATCTACTGATTGAAGAAGAGTCTTCAACATCCACAATTATAGAGGAGGAGAAATCAACACCACCACCGTCATGCCCTCCAAGTGGTGTTGATCCTGAGGTGCAAGAAATACGTGAACAGGAAAGTCAACCAGAGACTTCTCCTCAACGGCCAAAAGAGCGCCAATCTAAAAAAACAAAGGAAAAAAATACGCAACAACAACTTCAAAGCTGTCTATGAGAGACTACATAGACTCTCAAGTCTTCGAATATCTCAATACCACAAAAACGGAGACAACAGAAGAAAAAATACTCCGTAGTCTGGCCCCGGGTTTAGCCAAAATCCCATCGGAACGCCATATGATGGTGTTGAATGTATTGTCGTCAATTGTTTATTTATTTCAGGGTGAAAGAATGCCTTTGGAGGTGATCCAATACATCGATCGTCAAAAAATGATAATGGCACAGAATGTATCTCAACCGAGAGCAGAATATGTACCTGAAACTAGTATGTCTCAGATGGAAGTTGCACCACATGCAATTCAAAGCACTTCATCTGCTCCAATTGTCTACCGTGGAAGTGGCCCGTACACACGGGAATTGTTCGATTTGTAGAAAAAAAATAATTGTCATAGATGCAAGTGGCACCACATGCCAATCTATGCAAATAATCTGCCCTAATTGTCTATCAGGCTGGGAACACACTTCGCGTGTTCCCAGGGCGCGCCTATGACGCGCATATGGCGCGCTTCAGCCGCCAAGTGGCTGTTTTATGGGAGGCGCGCGTCATATGCGCGCTCCCATAATAGCCTATGGGTTGGATCGCGCGTGCTGCCGCGGCGATAGTCACGGCAGCCGACACGACCGGGCAGAGGCGTTTTACAGCGCGTTCGTCCGCGCTGTAAACGCCGACATGTGAACCATGCACATAGGGATGCATGGCTTTTCACATGTTGAGCGTTTTCAGCGCGTATGAACGCGCTGAAAAACGCTCAGGTGTGTTCCCAGGGTCAGGGAAGTGGCCCGTACACACGGGAAATGTTCGTTTTGGTGAAAAAAAAAATTCTGAAAAGTTAAGTAAAATTTTTTGCAAAGCATCTATTATCTCCTGGGGTTTTTTTTAAGATATTTCAGATAATTTGGTTATTTAGGTTCAAAAAATATTATGCTAATAATTGACCATTATCACTATCCTAGCATATTTCCAGACACTAATCTTCTAACAGTATTCACAACGTATTGCGTCACCTTTCTAAACAAAAATTTAAAAAAATTGAAATTGAGGGATTATATAATAATGTGATATTAGTGAGTATTATTTGTAATTTTATAAAATAAATACTCTAAAATGATTAGAGAAATAGATGTTTAATTATAGAGGTCTATAACCTAATTTTTAATAAAAAATAGATTACAGGCCATGATATATTTAACTGATATATTTTTATTATTACAAATGATACTCCAGCCCGCAAGCCCACGTCAAGGGTCCACATTCTCTCGCGGGTCCCTAAACTATCACTAAAATAAAGAGGGGAACTAACTAACTAAAAAAATTATGTAAATTTATTAAAATTTAAACCCAGAGACCAGATAAACTCAACGACCACCACGGATGAAATCCATCTGCCACGACAATGCACCCTCTGGACTGCAAAAATGGTCCGCATAGCGTTCCCGAACAGCTAGTCCAGCTGATCCAGGTCTTCCATGTCGGACTGTTTCAAAATTGACAGGTGTGTTAGTCAAGTTTTGAAACATTTCTGCATCAGGGAACATCATGAATCCTGGTGAAATTGTATCACCAGCGTGACATTTTCCAGATCCATTTGCATAGAAGACATAAATACTCTCCACTTAGCAGAAAGTATACCAAAAGCGCATTCAACAAACCGACGGGCACGAGTCAGTCGGTAGTTGAATATGCGCTTTCGGTTCGATTACAAATGGAACTGGGGGACCTGAAGATCCGGGTAGTGTTCTGGGCTCTGGTAGGGCTAACTGATTGGCGCGAAGTCGTTCTCCCATTCTGGAAGCACTTAAGATGCGGCTGTCTGAAGTGCTCCCATAGGCCCCGATATCAACAATTACAAACCTGTAATTACTGTCAGCCAAGGCTAACAGCACTACAGAAAAGTACTGTTTGTAATTAAAGTACCTGGACCCTGAGTGAGCCGGCTTCTTAACACGTATGTGTTTGCCATCAAGTGCCCCAATGCAGTTCGGAAACTGCGCTGATTTTTGAAAACCCTCGGCGATACGTAGCCAATCATCCGCCTTGGGAGTGGGCATCACCGCTTCTCTGAGATCGTCCCATATAACTTTACATGTTTTGCTGACTATCCCAGAGATAGTTGAGACTCCCAGCAGGAACTCGTAGTGCAGCGAAGCAAAGGAGTTACCAGTAGCCAGGAATCTGAAAGATATAAAAAAAATATAAAGGGTATGTCAGTTACTAAGCGTTCTAAATTTAACACTATATTTCAGTTTATAGCATCTATTTAAAGATTTTTAGCTAGTCCAATATCTGATATATGTGACATACCATTGTAAGCTTAAATTAATAATCCAAGATTTAATTCTATATATATTAAATTTAATTAATGATAAAATACATTTAGTATTAAGTAAAATATATATATAATACATTTTTTACCTCAAAGTGACAATGAGTCTTTCTGTAGGTCCAATGCAGCGCCTCATGTTCGTATCCTGATATGTAAGGTACGGACCTGAGAGCACTAAGTAGACGATCAAATGAATCCACAGACATACGACAGAAGTTGTAAAATTTTGAGGGGTCCTGCCGCAGGTCTGCATACAAAGTATGGAAGTGTCCCTTCCTCAGCCTTTGTGAGATAATAGGATGCACCCATTGCCTCTTTCTCCTTCTTGCTTCAGTGTCCAGCATAGGCGATTGCCTTCCAAATCGACGAGAAAGGAGCCAGCGCAGAAGCAGTTCTCTTTCAAAAGAATTTGACATGATGGTCGCAGAGAAAAGTAAAATAAATTCCAGCACACCACAAGAACCACAAATGAGCTCTATCCAGCTATAGAAGCACAATAAAATGGCGCCTGAATCACTGGCGGATCCAGAGCCTGGTCTCGGGAGGGGCACTTTGGGCGATTGATACGCCCCAGCTCCCATCACTACAGAAAAACAGCCCCACTTACCTCTTCCATCCAGTGACGTCTCCTGTGATGTAGATGTTCTCTTTCCTCATCTTCTCCTTTCAGACCTTCAGACCAGACCGTCAGGTTTCGTCTCTGCAGTTTGACAACAAAATAAATCTCAGTTACTACTTTTCCATCATCCTCCCATATTCTGGACAAATTATCCTACTACCCCCATATAAAATACATCAGTAATGTCCCCATAGTGCCCCCGAGTCTCCTCTCTCCCTCCATCATGTCCCCCCCAATCATGTGCAGGCTCCTTTCCCCACCCATCCCCCTTCCCCCAAAATTATTTGCAGGCTCCTTTCCCCAGCCCCCCCAAATCATGTGCAGGCTCCTCCCCCCAAAATCATGTGACTTCTCCACATTCGTTTCCTTGACAACTAATTTTATCTCTCTTTTTTTTTTTTCCCACCCTCCAGTTCAGTATTTTGCGGATCCGCAAAAAACGGAAGACATACGGAAGCCTTCTTCCGCAAAATGCGGACATACGGCTTCCGTTTTTTGCGTCCGTAAAATACGGATGAAAAAAATACGGTCGTGTGAATGTAGCCTAAGTCTGTAGTTGTGAGAAGGAGAACATAACACCATTCTCGTATAAGTCCTTCAGACAATATACCCCATAGCCTTTCCACATAACCTCCCCCTCACAGTGCGACAAATGGGGAAACATCGGGTTACCCCACAATGGAATGTCATCTGGTAAGTCACTATATTGTCTCAGTTTCGCTGCTCCCTAAACTTGATGCGCCAATCTATGTATCTGCATAGGAGTACCTGACACGGAGGAGATTCCCTCCAGCACCGGCCATAAACTGAGAATTTGGAGGTGTGTCTGCAAGTAATACTCCGAGTTAGGGAGAGGGTCCGGGGTTACCCATGGCACCAAGTAGCGCAACTGACCAGCAATAAAGTACAAAACGAGGTCCGGCAAAGCCGCGCCTCCCTTGTCCCAGCTTCTTTGTAAAGACTGCAAGGCCAGTTTTCGCCTGTTTTTACCCCAAATAAAAGTCGCCATAGCCGAATGAAGTTTGTCAAAGAATGCCCTGGGAAGTGGAGTGCATGCGTGTTCCAACACAACCATTCCCATTTTATTAAGGTGCATCCATATAAATGGCCCACCCTGTAGTATGATAAAAAAAAGTGGTTTTTGGAGAAAGCTTATAAGAAGAATGAATTAGAGAGTGTTTTACAGAAAGTTGTAGAAGAAAGTGTAAATTTGGAACAGGATAAGGTGCAGCAAATGAATAGAAGGAAGAAAGAAGAAAAAGATTTTCACATGAGTTTTATTACACAATTCAATAGTAATGCATGACAAGTAAAGGAAGCTGTTAAAAAGAATTGGTCTGTCCTTAAAAATGACCCCATAACCGGAGATATTATCCCCAAAAATCCCACAGCAATTTTCAAAAAAGCTCCTAATCTAAAGAATAAACTTGTACACAGTTTTATATTCACACAATCTGGTAAAATTAATAAACATTGTTTCAAATGGTGCGGTTTTTGCTTACCATGTAAGAATCGCCCGAAAAAAATTAACAGTGCAAAAAAGAGACAGTGGTTTCTAGGAGCAACAGTATCACTCATAAAATAATGGGAGAACTTACTTGTGAACATATGGGTGTTGTCTACATGCTGGAGTGTCCATGTGGTCTCCAGTATGTAGGACGGACTACTAGGAAACTCAATTCAAGAACATACACGAAACATAATAAAAGGATTAAATACACACACTGTTTCTGCACATTTTAAAAAGATACACAATAAAAACCCAGAAGGTTTGAGGTTTATTGGGCTTGAACAGGTCCATAATAATTGGAGAGGGGGTGATCCGATGATTAGAATAAATAGAAAGGAAGTAGAATGGATCTATAAATTGGGGACTTTGTACCCTGATGGTTTAAATGTCGAATTTGACATAAAGGCCTGTATAATAGATAAATAAAATATAGGTTTGTCATTGATATGCAGCGCATTTGAGAGTTTGTGACTGTAAATATAAACCTTTGGTAATAATATGGGATAGTAGATGCGAGATCTTTTCACTTGCAAAATAGATATCATAGTTTGGTGTATTGTATACAATCCGGAAAGAAAATGGGGTTATACAGTTTTTGGATATCTATAGATATAGAAGGATTTAAATTTGAAGGGGATGGGTATAGTAAAATGTAAAAACTAAAGTCCATATTGATGCTGGTTCGATGTTCGATAAGCAAAGCTGACGGTGGGGGGGTAGGTAAAATCTTTGTGGTGTAGGAGAGAATAATGGAGGAGAAGAGGAATGGGTAAAATTAGTCATACGACTAAGGCCTCATGCACACGGCCGTTGGTGTTTTGCGGTCCGCAAACCACGGATCCGCAAAACACGCATAACGCACAAGAATAGGACATGCTCTATTTTTTTTGCGGGGGCACGGAACGGAGCAACGGATGCGGACAGAACACGGAGTGCTGTCCGCATCTTTTGCGGCCCCATTGAAATGAATGGGTCCGCGGCCGAGCCGCGAAATATGCGGCTCGGACGCGGACCCAAACAACGGCCGTGTGCATGAGGCCTAAGGAGTAGACAAAGGTATTTTTATGGATTTTATGGTCATTTTGAAAAAAAAAAGTTTTTTATTAAATGAGGTATCTGCATTTTATGTATGTGAATATTATTGTATTGGAATTTTTGTAATTGATATGGGGAATAAAGACGTTTGCTGTGTTACAATTATGTGAATCGGAGTTGTGATAATGCCCACATCACCTTGAAAAACAAGCAGGGTCCACAGGCGCCCCTGACTAAGGGAGGCAAAACCCGGGTTGGGCGTTTGATAAGAAGACGTGCAAATTTTATATGACTGTTGTGAGTAGAATAAATCTTTTTATTTAAACTCAGTTGGCGTTATTGCACTATGTTGGGTCATTTCTTCTGTTCTTTAGGAGATTAGCGCATCGACCTTTGTGATAATCCACGCAAAATACTGAGGAATAACATCGCAAAGACAATCCTTTTTGACTTGTAATGTGAACCTAGACTTATTCTAAGCAGCGAGGTTTTTCTTTTTTTTGTTTGAATTTCAGTTAAGTGTGAAAGGTACCCACCTCACAACAAAGACCGCAGCGTAATAAGGGTACATTGATTCAGGACTACAATTTTGTGTTAGTTTGTCTTTATGTTTTGGTGTTTATTTTAGTTGTTTTTCTTTTTGTTTATTTAGTTAGGATTGGGTTATATTTGTCCATTAGTCACTGTATTCAATCTGTAAGGTGTTTAGGAGAGGAAGCTTGTTAGATAAGGATTTTTTGGAGAGTAGCATATCAGAAACATCTCGTATTGAAGGCATACCATATACAGTGAAGAGTTGTATTTTATGAATTTTCACAGCTAACTATTGTAAAAGAGTAATGGGAGAAATGGGGCAGATATAATAAGCCTGTAGAGCAGGGGCGCGCAACATTTTTTGGTCTGGGGGCCTCATTGTCACACTGTTCTAGTTCAAGGGGGCCGCAAAATAAAAAAAGTCAATTGGCGCTCATTTGCATCGGTCTAATGCACAGGCTGATAGAAAATGAATGGGGAGGAATGATCATTACCAGTCATTCCTCCTTCATTCAGTTCTATTGACTATAGCTGTTTATTACACAGGGAGATGTGTTGATGATTATCGTACATTTTTCATCCTGATAAAATATGCAAATCAGTTGACAAACGAGAGACTGCTCATTTATCAGCTGATAAGCAACACGATTATACTGGCCAGATATCAGGAATGATTGTTCCTGTGAGCACTTGTTCCCAGTAACTGGCCCAAATTTCATGTAGTCTAATAGGGGCTTAAAGGGATTTCCCAGTAAATATGATTTTTTAAACAAGTTCCCGAATTATGGTCCCTGAAACAGAAGATTTATACTTACCAGCTCCACACTGCTGCGGTCCTCCGCGCTGTCCCCGCTGTGTCCATCTTCCGGTCCCAAGGCTGTTAACATCTGGCTGTGGGCATGGTTAGGCTTCGTTCACATAACCATTCAGCCTTTCCGTTCTCCTGCTCCGTTTAGGAGCAGGAGAGCGGAAAGGATGGATTCTGCATATAACGGTCATGTGAACGAAGCCAAGGACCCCATAGACTATAATGCAGTCCGTTAGGTTTCTGCTCAGAAGATGATTATTGAGCGGAGACAAAAGTTGTGCATGCAGGACTTTTGTCTCTGCTTCAAAAATCTTCTTCTGAGCGGAAACCTAACGGACTCCATTATAGTCTATGGGGTCCTTAGGCTTCGTTCACATCACCGTTATGTGCCGAATTCATCCTTTCCGTTCTCCTGCTCCTAAACGGAGCAGGAGAACGGAAAGGCTGAACGGTGATGTGAACGAAGCCTTACATGTTCCGGTCCAGCCATGACTGGCTTCAGCAGTGATGTAGGCACAAGCAACGTTTCACTGCTCAAGCCAATCATTAGCTTAGAGCAGTACATGTGACCATGCCCATGCACTGCCAGGTGTAACCAACACAGGGACTGGAAGATGGAGACAGCGAATGCAGCGGAGTACAGGTAAGTATGACTCTTCTGTTTCAAGGGCCATGCAGCAGGAACTTGTTAAAGAATCATTTTTACCGGAAACACCCTTTAAGTGCTGACATTTCCTTCCATCCTGCCTCTTAGTCATTAATGAGCGCTTTCCTTCACTGCAGAGGATGGTGCTCACTAGTTATTACCTCCTCCTGCCCCCATTTACGGATGCCCTGCAATAACCAGTAAGCCCTTTCCCTTACTAGTGGGGAGAACCTATTGGTTAACCCTTTAATGACCAGGCCTGAAAAGACGTTAATGACCAGCCCCTTTTTTGTTATTTAGTGCAAGTGGTTCAAACAGTTGTAACTTTATTTGTTGGACTACCAATGTAATTTTTGCAACATTTTTTTTAAACGTCTTTTTATTGGAGTTTTTGAAATATGTCATACAAGTTTAACATTACATTACAAGTTTCACAGTACATGAGACATGTGAAGTAAATGCAAATGTATTTAAAAAAAATGAAAACATTGACCATAATAAAATAAAAAAACAATATAAGTATAATCAGGATGAAGAACCTGTTTCAGTCCCCCAGGGTCTCCTTTATCCCTCCAGGAGATAACACTGATCCAAAGATAAGTGTCCATATCCCCCTGTTCCCTACCCAGGGCCGGCGCCACCCATAAACAGAGTACGCCACCGCGTAGAGTGCACTCTTGCCGGCTCCCGTCCGGGCTGACGCGTCCCTGTGTGTTGACCGCCCGGGCGCAGTATTAAGGCAGACAGTGTGAGCACTTCCCTAGTGTCACTTAGTGTGCACTTCCTCTCAGTCCGGCCGGGTACAGGGAACAAATGCTTCTGTACCCGCGGAACCGGACAGAGCTCGGCCACGCTACTCCACAGGGACTGACACCAGGGTAGTGCTCACGCTGTCTGCCTTAATACTGCGCCCTACTCCACAGGGACTGACAGGAGGGACAGAGTGACACAAGGGGGGAGGGGGGAATGAGAGTTATGGGGGGGTGAGAGTGACAAGAAGGGGCGGCCACACCACACCAGAGGGACTGACACGAGGGAACGGAGTGACACAAGGGGGGCAAGAAAGAGAGTGACTAGGGGGAATAAGAGTAATGATGGGGTAATGAGAGTGACAAGAAGGGGAAAAGAGTGACACAAGGGAGGGGGGGAAGAAAGAGAGTGACTGGGGGGGGGGGGGAGTTTGACATCCATCACACACACACACTACATCCCTTACACACTGAAACACAATGCATCTCTTAGGCTCCATTAACACGTCCAAGTGTGTTTTGCGGATCCGCAAAACACGGACACCGGCAATGTGCGTTTCGCATTTTGCGGACCGCACATCGCCGGCACTCTCATAGAAAATGCCTTTTCTTGTCCGCAATTACCGACAAGAATAGGACATGTTCTTTTTTTTGCGGGATGGTAGTGTAGACCTGGGAGTGTGGATAGAAATAAATTGGTCCGCAATTCTGTTCCACAAAATGCGGAACAGAATTGTGGATGTGTGAATAGAGCCTTACACATGCAAACACAGATTCACAGAACGCACTCTGTACACACATTCAGAAACACACAAACACAAACTTCTTTCTATCCCTTGCACACACCCACACTGCATCACCTACACATACTGCATCACCTACACACTGGTCTCCCTATACACTCCACACACACACACACTGCATCCACTGCACACACACTGCATCCACTGCATCACTGCACACACACTGCATCCACTGCACACTGCACACACTGCATCCACTGCACACTACATCCACTACACACACACTGTATCCACTACACACACACACACTGCATCACCTACACACACTGCTATCCCTATACACTACATCCCATAAGCACACACATTAGATTCTCTACAGCAACACATAACACATCCCCTACACACTTCACCCACTGTGAACAAACTAATGGGTGGAACATGTAGGTGGACTTATGGGTGGGCCTTATGGGCATACTCTCCTGGGGCCCAGACCTTGAACTGTGTAAAGGGCCCCAAAAAATGGAGCCGCTTCCCGTTCTCCCAGAACATTGATTTTTGCCTCCAGAGAGCCTGTCCCACACCAGACCAGTGGAGCCAGAGCCCATCATCATCCTCATCTGGGTGTAAGTAGGCGATCTAGTACATTATTCATGGGACTAGTCTCTAATTTACCTCACATTAAAGGGACACTATAGTCCCCAGAACCTCTGCAGCTAAATGTAGTGGCTATGGTCTTTATAGCCTTTCCCTGCAGGCTTTTTAATGTAAACACGGCGGCACTCACGTTAGTTATTATGGCAGATCATATGGGTGGGGCATTGTGATGTCACATGGGGGGGGGGGGGGGCGGCAAACTTTTGTCTTGCCTAGGGCGGCAAAAATCCTTGCACCGGCCCTGTCCCTACCCAAGCTGCCAGAGTCAGTCCTCCATCTTCCAATGAACTAAGGTATTCCTCAGAGTCTTAATTTGCCTGGCAGTCATCAGATCACTTTGTAGAGTGATTCAATAATGGTTTTTCACTTATGAAAAAAATACTTTGTTTTACTTTATGTTTTTCTGCCTCTGTACAGTCTATTGTAATTAGCTTTCTAGTTTGGGCAATGACAAAAAGTCAGTCCGGCGGAGTTGTATCTAGCCATTTAATAAAAAGACCTTGAAGGGCTACCAAAAGAATAACATGCATAATCTTAGGAGAGGCAATCCTTCCTTACTTATCCCCTTCAGGAGGTCTATAATGGTGGAATAACAGGGTTTGGGGCGTATATGGCAAACCTGTTTTACAGATGCCTTGTATGAATGCAATAATATTGTGCCAGAAGTCTATTGACTGTGTGCACGTCCATACCCCATGCTAGAGGTCATGAAGAGTGAAGGATGAAGAGTTTCATTAAGTTTATGTTCAGAAAGTGGTTTTGCATCTCATTGTAAAGCATAGAGACAGGTATCCTGTGTGTATTGGGGCCAACCATGTAATCTTGAGGGTCTGTGTGTATTTCAGAAGAAATGTTGAAGGCTCTCGAAGTGGAGAACCCATGGAGTTGAAGAATATGAAGGAAAGAGGCATTTAGATTTAATCTCCCCTTGAGTTAGCCATCTAACTGAGTCTTTGTCCATAAGATCCCTGGCCTGTCGCAATCCACATTCCTGCTATCTATTAATCATTCTGTCCAGTCCTGCTGTCCCTCAGGGTGGTGCAACATAGGGCTTTATAATATATTTTTTGGTATTATTTTGGGGAAACTGTGCAAAATATTTTTAAAATGTTTTTCTTTTTTTTATAGTTCCTTACTTTTTAAATGCAAACTGACACCAAAATAAATTATTATAATTAGTTCTCTATTTTGTGTAGGTCATTTTGTTATACAGTGTGGCCTACGAAAAAGTAGCCCACCTCCAATATCACCAAATCAAACTGCCTAAAAGTAAATCTGCTTTAGTTGTCCATAGCAACCAATCAGAGCTCAGCTTTTATTTTTCAGAGCTCTGTAGGAACTGAAAGCTGAGCTCTGATTCGCTGCTATGGACAACTAAGACTGATTTGCTATTAGGCAGTTTGATTTGGAGATATTGTAGGCAAGCTACTTTTTTGTGGGCCACCCTGTATAATATGTATAGTTTCAAGTGAATGGGGTGATAATAGCAGTAGTTTTGGTTCGTGTAGGTGTTTTTTCTTGTATTTTATTCATTTATTATTATTTATTATTATTTTTTAACTTTTCACTATATATATATATATATATATATATATATATATATATATATATATTTCTGCTACATAATATGTCCTCCAAGACCTTTGGGGAACAATGATACTTTTCTTTTTTTTTTTTTGCACTTTAACCTTTTTTATTTTTTGTTTTATTGGTATTTTATTCATTTTTTTATTCATTTTTTTATTTTAGTATTTTTATAATTTCTTTATTTTTTTAAATATATTTTTGCCATATATGTCACCCAAGAAGTCATAAAAGACCATTGGGGCACAGTGAACACTTATTTTTGCACTTTTTCCTTTTTATTTGTATTTTATTTTGTTGTACAATTTTCTTTTATTATATAAAATATATTTTTTCTGCATAATACATACCCCGAGAACCAAGAAGTCTTTAAAAGACCTCTGAGGAGCACTGACTTTTTTCAATTTTTCCTGGGGGCTTTGTACACAGGGAGAACTGATCAGGGTCTACTGACCCTATGGCTCTGCACTCCTCTGCCCCCGGGACAACCGGCGATCATGTCCAAACTGCATAGTGCTCATTGAGCGCTATGTACCTATCCAAAGAGAAGGCAGTAGTGGTAATAAACTGCCTCTGTCTTCTCCTCGGGTTCTCCATTGTCACTGATAGCCAGGGATCTGACTTGCTCCTGCTAGACTTCAGGAGCTATAATCCAGCCGCGTGCTGTTCTCTCGGCATATCAGCTGTGTTTTTGTCCTGTAAGTTGGGGGCCACAAACCAAGGCTCTGCAGGCCACATGCGACCACAGGTTGTACACCCTGCTGTAGATGGAGTAAGCTTAGACAGATTGTCTAGAGCACCATCAGATTTATCACAGTGGCTCAGGCTGAATAATAATTGTGATGCAGGGATAGACTCTTCCATCTAACTCTATACCAACTATTGCTTGCTTTACATTATGATAGAATTTGTGAGCAGAATTGTAGTGCAATTTTTTCTCAAAATGTCACATTCTAAGCAGGGGTGTAGAGAAGAGAGAGCAGAAAGGGCACGTGCCCCGGGCGCAGAGGCTGGGGGAGTCCACCCATCTGGCAGTTCCTTTTACTGCCGAGGCGTTCATTTGCATAGTGAAGCAGGGAGCTGTCCCCGCCCTGCTTCACTGTTCTGCTAGTCTCCGGCGCTCCCCCCTCAAGCTGCTGGCTGTGGGTGGAGCCCTGAAATCCCGGGAATCAGCCTCCTGCCCAGCAGAGAGATGTTTGTGGTAGTGCCTCGTCAGGGAAGCAGGTATGTATTTGTGTTTTTTTTTCTTTGATGTAGCTGGAGAGGGCACTGGGGGCAGCAAAGAGGACGTAACTCTGTGAGAGAGCAAAAGATGGGCATATCTACTGTGATGGGCACAAAGGTGGGCATATCTACTGTGAGGGGGCACAAAGGTGGGCATAACTACTGTGAAGGGTCAGAAAGGAGGACATAACTACTGTGAAGGGGCAAAAAGGTGGGCATAACTACTGTGATGGGCTCAAAAGTGGGCATAACTTCAGTTAGGGGCCACAAGGAGGACATAACTATTGCGAAGGGGCCACAATGTGGGCATAACTACTGTGGGGGGGGGCACATTGTGGGCATTTATGCTGTAAAGGAGGCACAAGGTGGGCATAATTACTGTGAGGGGGCACAATGTGGACATTTGTACTGTGTGGTAGCACTAAGGGGATTTGCCCTAGATTACCCTGTTACAGATTGGGATGGCTCATTCTTACAGAGCCAGCACAGCACCCCCTGGTAGGTGTTTACCAGGTACAGTCACCATCCCTTCCTTATGTGATTATTCTTTTTTCTCTATCACCACGGGGTCCTTGTTCTAGATCGAGAAGACATCACGCCAACATGCAAGCGACATCCTGGATGAGGTAGGACCAGTTGGGTCTTTTGTTTATTGCAAGGAATATTGTTGCTGCCGTGTACCCTATGATAGATGTTATTAGGTGGGACTGGGTGAGTATAGTTATGCATTGGGTAGAGGAGTGGCTTAACTACCCCCTGTTTATTCAAATTTGAGTGTGGGGGGGGGGGCGGATTTGGCGCAAATCTGAATCCCGGGTGCAGGAAAGCCTAGGTACACCTCTGATTTTAAGCCACACCCCTTTCCTGGCAATTTACATCAATAGGCGCACTCACATTAGTAAATATGTAATCTTTGATATGTGTGTCTCGGAGTCTTCTGTACCACTGTAAGGTGAGCTGTAGACATAAAGACCCACATTTATTAATGTGACTGTACCTAGATTTTAGTGTAAATTGTGTCAAAATGTGGCTTAAATTGGCACATGGCAGTTTAGAGAAATTATCACTGCCTAGTCTGAAAAGGGGAGTGGCTCATCGGAAAGGGGCCTAATGTGCAACCTTTTGCGCCAAAATTGTTCCCATTGGTATAGTATTGGGCAAAAGTTTCTAGCCCTTTACTAAATTTATAATCCAGCCTGTGATAAATCTCGTGGTGGTCTAGACAGTCTGTCTAAACTTCTCCATCTATATGATTAGTAAATCTATCTCGATGTCTATTTGGTTTATTTTTAAAGTCACATGACTAAAACCTTGTAGAGGAAAAGCTTGAGGTATTTCAGATATTTCCTCTTGCTCACCATCGTTTCCCTTTTGCGTTCCACAAATTTATCTAAATTTATCAAAATTATCTCATTTATATTAAGGAATTACTGTACATAAATATTAACTACTGGAATAATGCTTTTAAATACAAATCACTAATATAAGATTTACAAATTGTATAGTGGAAATGTTAGAAGCACATATGCAGTTTTATAAATGTATTTTATGAATGAGCTCATTCACAGGGATAGACGCTCATCATGGTCATCCTGGGCATTCATCCAGCAGCTGCATGTGAACCTAGAAAACTGCTTTCAAAATGTTAATGCTGAAATTTACATATTTGCCTGATTTCTGAAAAACGAATACTGCCCTCTTTGTGTGATGCTATAAGCACAGTTTACAGCCTCGCCTGAGTTTGTTACTCAGACTATTTAATGTGGTCAGAGACAGAGCCCTCCTGTAGTTTCTGAAATGGAGCATCACACGTTACACTGTTTTCTCTCTTTGTGCTGACTCTACTGAAGGACTATATTATGTATTTAATTTTCAGTGGTATAGTATTCCTGAAAAGAAAAGAAAAAAAAAAGCCAAAAATGATTTAAAAAATTGTTTTCTATGAAGCTTAGGGGTATTTATCAAGACTGGTATTCCCATATTCCAGTCTTGATCTCTTTATGCCAGAGTGAGATGCACCTAATTTATTAAGAGGCAAATGCCTCAATAATTTATTCGTATCTCTGGAAGTACATGCACCAGAAACTGAATTCTACGCCACCTATGGGTTGGCAAAGACTTTAGGTGTAACTTATACTTTCTGTCATGAGTTATATTTAATCCAGTGGGCTGCGCGATGCCCCGCTCCTCCAGCTGAGCCCTACCATTGTGAGGGATGAGAATCCATTTTGTATGAATATGTCCTCCATCTTGTGGAAAAATGAATGAGCCAGCTGGCAGGATGTGGATAGTTAAAGTGTGTTCTAGCTACAAGGCGAAGGTAATCGGCCCCTTCGCTCCCCTTATCACAGTCTGACATACATGAGAGAGTTATGCTCCTTGTTAGTTTGGGAGGTACTGCTAAAGAATGTCAGCTTTGAGATAAGATGCTGCAGAAACTTTTTAATTAGTATAATTTTGTTAGTATGGTACGGAAGTATTGCCTTTTATGAAAAACCAATCAAATCATTAGTTTCGATTTGCACCCCCTTGGTGGTGTGCCAGATTTGTCTGTTGTTATCTATAGTGTTATAAAAATGTATGTTTTTATGGAATAAAGGAGAGATGTTGATTTAGCAGTGTGTCTGTGTCAGCTCCCTCTGAGCGCTCATAAAAAAACTTCAATTGGAATCCCGACAATCATAGAGGTGGGGGTTTTGCCCTAACACCATAATTTCTGACTTTTTAAGACCAAAATAGTGTTGGAAAACTTTACTAAATGTCCTTCATTGAGCTTAAATAAAATACCCCTTTCTGATAAGTCCCTTTAAATTAACTGACTTAATTGGCTTTGTTCTACACTTTTCCATAGAAATTAGACAGAAGTTTCTTTAGTTTGAAGAATTTCCAAACAAACACTTTTCAAGAGAATTAAAGTGTTTTCCATTACGGGTTGTTCCTGTACAGCAAGTCGGGGATCCAACCCGACAGCTAGGCCGCAGCTGCTAATCGTAGCAGCTGGGCTCCACAGACGCCAGAGTGGGCTCTTTTCGCAGCAGGTAGGACGGGGAGGATAGATGGCAGGGTTCTGAGGAATTAGAAGGGATGGTGAGGGATGGATGGACAAGGATAGGATCGGTGTCTCAGGAGCTGCGGTGAAGTGCGTCCGCTCTACTCTGCTGCAGGCCATGCCCCCCCTTACGTAAGCATTTTGGTCAGTATTTTGCATCAGTATTTATAAGGCAATACTTGGAGTGGGAAATAAAAAAGCTATAATGAAAATATTTTCACTTCTTTCTTATTTGACCTCATGGAAAAAAACTGACAAAAAAAACTGCTGTATACAAGTCACCTTTGCTCGTGTACACTGCAGTTACAGAGTGGAAAGGGTTAATAGGAGCCATCAGAGTTATCTAATGTTTATGTTGAGCATAGCACTTTACATGACATTGCTACTCAAAGAATTTCTTTAAAGGGGTTGTCTGCCTTCAGCAAGTGGCATTTATCACGTAGATAAAGTTAACACAAGGCACTTGTATTGTGATTGTCCATATTGCCTCCTTTGCTGGCTTGATTCATTTTTCCATCACATTATACACTGCTCGTTTCCATGGTTACGACCACCATGTAATCTGTCGGTGGCCGTGTTTGCACAATATAGGAAAAGGCACCAGACTCTCTGGTGGTCTTAACTAGGAATGAGCAAATCGTTATTACTTCGCGAAGTCTTGCGAGACTTCGCATAATAACTTCAGGAAATGTTTTTTTCACAGTATGAATCCATTTCTAAAGTTATTATGCGAAGTCTCGCGAGACTTCACAAAGTAATAACTTCAGCTCATCGGAGCCAATACATTCTAATACTGTACAGAGTGCTTACTCCGTGCAGTATTGAAACAAAGTTTTATGCGAATCGACTTCGGATGTTTTATTATTGCACTCACGGTTAGCAGAGCCCCCCTGGTCTGGAGTGCACTGAAGGGGAAGACAGCACGAAATCCTTCGGGGCACTCTCGGTTGCAGGGAACACCAGCCAAATGTTGGTTGAGGTGCCCTTGATGGTATTTGGTGTTTTAGGGTGCTTTTGTGGCTTGGCCCCTGTGTTCGTGACGCCAGCACCGTAAGGTGCAAATCTTGAGTGCAGTAGTGGAAATGATGAGGAGGCAGTTGTAATGAAACATGAACATTTACTGAATCAATTGTCCTCAGGTGGTCAGTACAGATACAGTCCATTTGTATGGCATGAGTGATGACTCGGAAATAGGTTCAGTAGTATTCCTTTTATCAGGTTTAGGCAATTGTCAGTTGAGGAGTCCTCTTTAAGGCCGACATTTTACAGGCAAGACTTTTGTAATTATTTTAAGTCCAAACTATAGCACTCTGGTACTAAATGCTGTTTTCTACTTATCTTGAGCTATCCAATAAAGGCGTTTCTCCCTCGTGGCAGGCAAACTCTCTGCGACATTATTTGCAGGATGCTCTCCTGAAGTATTCAGGTTTACACTATATCCTGGAAGGCTTTGTAGTGGGAAAAAGGACAATTCCGCGCATCAATTATCCAATCGTGTCCTGGCACTCCTAAAGTTGCTCTCAGGCACTTGTGCTTGTGAAGTCCATAGGCTGGATTCAGCCCTAACCCTCACTAGGCTCTTTTCATATTTAGACATACCCTTACTGTCTGGTGCTTGGCTGCCGTTTGTCCTCTCCAGGATTGATTAGGTTCCGGAGGAAAGAAATTACAGCTACATAGTGGATAAGGCCTGTTTCTCTCCTCCATACACCTGTTTTTCCCACTCTCTACAATACACTTCACTCTACTACACTGCAATACCCTGAGCTAGACACACCCCAAGCTATATAGTTGAGTGGCGCCAGCACCGCCTAGGGGAGAATGGGTGTAGTTACAGTGCCAGCCTGATAATAGGAAATACCATACATTGCAAATACATTAGATAAATAGGCAGATGTTTAAAGTGTCCCTTTTACACACATATGTGGGACGCTGCACATGGAATGTGATTCCTGCAAGGGGCACGCTCGTGTGAAAGAGGGCTAAAGGTATCTATCACCAGTATAAGTTTAAGTTGGAATGGGGTAAATAAGTCAAGTCACTGTAGAAAAAAAAACCTCCCATTAATAATGAACTTTTAATCAAACCAGTAAAAACCACAATATAAACTATATATATATATATATATATATATATACAAAGCAATAATACCAAAACAATTGCTTGCTCCAAAGATAGTCACCTCATATGATACAGGTTGGATACTGTAGGGATAACAAGTATGCCCAATGGCATCAAAGTACAATGATTATACTGATCCTTCTTAGTCACTGTTTGTTGACCAAGTGGGGTTCAGCGATTACCATGTTCAGTTGTAATTCTTGATTAGGTGGGGTCGCATTATAATCACAATGCATTCCAGATGCCCACTGTGAGGCGGAGGTTAGGGCTGGTGTCGGGAGCAACTACTCCTGCCCCTATAATTCCCTTGTACTACCCCTGGCTATGAGCAACCGCCCCAAAAGGAGCGACTCAACCTCTTGGCTCCTAAACCCTTACTCACCTCTACAGTAACCCTCCAAATCTTATTTATCGGTGTTCCAACGCATTTCCTCGACTTTCACAGTAGGCCGGTTTATCGGGGACCAGAGTAACAAAAATAGCAGCAATGTCACAAAGTGTATAAACCATTTAAAATGAAGGAGCAAAGCTCAATGGTATCAACTCCTGATCATTCACTAGAAGATGGAAACACAGCACAATGGCTTTCCAGATAACTATGCTAGCATCAGATGTAGGAGAACGCACCTAACACGTGTTTCAAACTGCACATCCTTAGTGACTAAAGGCTGCCCCTTATGGAGAGGGAGTCTCCCACTTATTACAGCGATGTATTCCACTGTGGAATGTGAGGCATGCTTCCTGCCAGTACAGCGGTGTGCTTGGTGCGGAAAGCTCTGCCCATCACTAGACTAAGCACAATAGGTATAACCTCTTCTAACCCAGTTATGGGTTCCAAGGAGTAACGCACAGATGGAGAATAGACAAATTGATAATTCAGGTGAGATACACACCTAATCTAATTGACATTAGAAGTATAAAGGCTGTATTAGGCTGGTTTCACACAAGCAAGTTCAATGCGTTGAACTCACAGCGTGTCTGCGAGAGCTCCCGTCCTGACTTACGCAGCACTGATAGGATCGCATAGCATTATATTGATTTATGATGTTATGTAATCCTTAGAGTTCTGTAATATATTGTATAACACTGTCATAATGCTGTCAGGCTCTGATCCTGGGATTCTGTGCTCTATTTAAACCCCTTACTGGCCTTATACCAGTGCCATTAATAGTCTTTAACTCACTAGCTGTGTTCCTGGTTGCGTATTTTGGATTACAAGTGTTTTTACCTCGGCTTGTCCTTTTGACCACTCTTTGTCTAAGGTATTGGTACTGAGTTTCCCATCTGGTTCTGGTCTCGGCTTGGCTATTTGACTACTCTGTCTCTCGATTTGATATGTTGTTGTCCTCTTGGTTCTGACTCATTTCAGTACGAATCTGTCTCTGTGTCCTCTTTTTGTTCCTTGGTGTTTGTCTCGCACCTTAGCAGAGTAGGGAACATCGACCAGTTGCAGACTTGCTACTTAGAGCTTGCACTGCACGGAGGCAGGGATACCAGGCAGGCTTCTAGTTTGGGCTCACTGTCCGTGTCCATCCCTACCTACTGACATTACAGCTGTACTATGGTATTGCTGACTTTGTCCACTTGTGTTGTCCCTCCCTACTTGTGTTGCCCGTGCCTACTTGTGCTGCCCTGCCTTCTGTCAATTTTGACCTGCCTACAACATAGGAACACTTTTATTTTTTATTTTTCCAGGGCCTCCTTAAGTTCCCAGTCCACCTCCTGACTATATCCAAAACCACTCTTAGACCTTGTCATGTCCACAAAATAAGATGCTTTCTTTCACTTGCATATTTGACCTTGGTTCATTTAAGAGATGTTTTCTTTAATTCTGTACCAACCTTTAGAGATACACTACCTAAAGGGGTTGAAGCTTTAACTATTCCAATACTATGTACCCAATGTTACCCTGTCACCATGGTTGCAGTTAACAAACATCCTTTTCAAGCGCACCTTTCTATATTTCACATTCACCATATCCGTCAATTTATCAAACTAAACGATCTACTACAGTAGCTCTCCCATCCTTTACATAGTACATTTTTTCATCCCTTGCCCTGTTCATACATGAACCCAAAAGGAAAATTTCAACTATTTCTCTTCTTAATTTAGATCACACCCCTGCCCCCAGGAATATGGCTTTCTTTTCTTATGGAAAAAAATACTGGTACGGAATTCTCTAAGACAGAAGATGGCTTCTACTATCATATACATACAAACCTTTTGGAAATGTGTTTGTGACTCTCACTAACATCTGTGCTACTTCCATTTCCCCTTCTTCTAAGCTATGCCTCTTAGGTCTAGATCAGGGGCGTTGCTAGGGTCTGAAAACATCCGGGGTCCACTGTGTTGAAATTTGCATAATAAGAATTAACATCAGCCCCCAGTGCCTCTCTTCAGCCCCCATATGCCTCTCATTCAGCCCCCAGTGCCTCCATCAGCCCCCATATGCCTCTCTTCAGCCCCCATATGCCTCTCTTCAGCCCCCATATTCCTCACTTCAGTCCCCAGTGCATCCATCAGCCCCCATATGCCTCTCTTCAGCCCCCATATGATAAGAAGTTGCCTCTCTTTAGCCCCCAGTGCCTGCGTCAGCCTTATAAGTAAAATAAATAAAAAACACTTACCTTTCCAGAAAGAACATGACAAGAGGGGGGGGGGCAGAAAGAACATGACAAGATTGGGGGGGAGGGGTGATCAAAATGGGGGGATCAGAAAAAACATGACAAGATGGGGGGGGATCAGAAAAAGCATGACAAGATGGGGGGGAGTATGACAAATTACTATGTGGGGGCACTACTGTGTGGTTGGGGGTGTGGGGGACACTACTGTGTGGGGGGCAAATTGGCGGACACTACTGTGGGGGCAGTATTGGGGACACTACTGTGTGGGGGACACTACTGTGTGGGGACAGTGTGGCGGACAATACTGTGTGGGGACAGTGTGGCGGACACTACTGTGTGGGGGGCAGTGTGGGGGACATTACTGTGTGTGGGGGCAGTGTGGCGGACACTACTGTGTGGGGGCAGTGTGGCGGACATTACTGTGTGGGGGGCAGTGTGGGG